>CAACVS010000564.1:74403-152869 GCA_900660405.1 Pseudo-nitzschia multistriata
CAACAACCAACAACCAACAACCAACAACCAAACGCCAACATTGACAGCCTCTGCAACAACATTTAGCCACCAGCAAATGGGGGGCCAACTACTACATCAATGAGGAGTCATTGTCATGATTGGTAATTTTAAGATCAAACTGGTTATTTTTACATGGTGAAAGAGAATCCCATTCCCAAAACTTGATAAAGTATGACCTGTTAAAGTTACATAAACACCTTTGAAAGGAGAAAACTGTTGCTGTTAAACTACTAGTAGTACAGGCAAATTTTGTTAGTTGTAAGGAAGTCAATGATTGCAATTTGCAAACAAGGATTCCATGCTTTGATGGGAGCTGTTACTTTAAGCACAAAGCCACAAATTGTTTCTGGTCCCATGGCAAGCTATCTCTTTCAAAATTATGGTTCTTGTTTCCACTTCTTTTCTCATGAATCTGAATTTCTTGGTCTTGATTGTTTTGAGAGAGAGAGAGACAATTGAGGAATTTGTTTTGGATTTCAATACAGTTCAAAACAAACACTCTATTTCTTAAATCCCAATATTATTTGTGCACCCCAAGAAAACCTAAAGATGTTTCTTTTTATATTTTTTTCTCTAGCTTCACCAAAACAAGAAATGGAATCAAATCAAAGAAGAAAAAAGAAACAATTGATTGGTCTACTCCACACCCAGCAAAAAATCACTTGAAAATTTCCAAATGGGAAAAGTGAAAGCTTTGGAGGCATCCCCATTGATGGTAACATCAATCATCCAAGAGATACTGATCATAACTTGTTGGCAATGGAAAAATATGCTAAAACAGCAATGATTCTATTTTTTCATTTAGGAATGCAAAAAAAGAACTCCAGACAGATTTGAAATATTTATCAAAACTCAGGGAAAATCTAAAAGGTGGGAAATTGAAATCAAATCATCAGAAACTGCTGAAAATGCCCAAAATTGGTACCTCAGTTTTAATTTAGGGGAATCAAAAGATGGTCTAGTACTAGAACAACTTACAGAAAATCCTCTAGTAAATGGAGGGAACCGCTGTCAAACTAATGAAGTAAGTGGCAATCTTTGTTTATTTGATGAACTTCAGGCAAATTTTGTTTACAACATCATGGATATCATATATGATCCAGATCAGACTCAGTTCACAGATTCAATAAGCTACAAATTGACACTTCAGTTGTCACTTATCAAGGTTCCCACAAGTGTGGAGGCAAAACACTGCTGAAAACACCAAAAGTACCACCATATTCAAATGCAATTGCACTTCAGAACTCAGGTGCAGGTGGTAATTTCTACTACAGACMATTCACAAAATCTCAACCAAAATATAAAACCTAATGAGCTTCAAAGAAGTGTTTTGTATCAAATTCTACACAAAACCTTTGATGCTGTCACCCATGAGACTGATGCAAAAGTATCATGAAAAACTTCACATTTACTGGAGCCTTGGAAAATATCAGACACTATACAAAGTTGAATTTTAAAAATGACAAAGACCAAGAAAATTCATTCAACCAGACTGTTGCTGCTTTTGTTTTAGAACTTCATAAAATATTTCTACATTCACCAGAACAATGAAGAAAAAGATATTCTACAAAAAGATTAATTGGTAATTGGCACAACAAATACAGTCAAGATCTCAAGGCAACAATGAGCAGCAATGAGCATGAGTTCATCTGTTTTCTATCAGGGGATGGTGGTACTGGAAAATCAAAAGTAATTCATTACTATGTTTGACATTAATGTAAGATGTTTTGCAAAGAATTTGGAGCGAACTTTTCCAACAGAACTCTGGCTCTCACAGACATGACTGGAACAGCAGCAGTTAATATCAATGGGGAAATAACACATAGTAAAGCTTGCTATCTTAATTGTGGCAGATCCAATGTTACAGGTAAATTAGACTTGCCTTCTCACTGTTGACAAGATATCAGATATCATTTGCTGGCATCAAACAAATTGAAACATTCAATAACTATCTGAGTTGATTGTGTGACAGCAAGCCATGATATAATTTGTATGACAATCTACCAATTTTGAGTGCATGTAACTTCAATCAACTCAAACCCATGGGAGGAGACTCTCTAGTATTGTCAAAAAATTCCATCTTTCAAGAGAAAAACTAACACATTTCTTGAACAGATATGCCAGAATTTCACAAAAAAACTGCTTGCTAACTGCCACATCAGATGCTGACATTCTTACAGGAGGTACAAACAAATATTCCAAAAGGATATATCCAATGCCTAAATTGTATGTTGGTAGACAACATAGATGTTGAAAAGTCAAAAGCAAATGGAGCCATGTGTAAATTCAAGTCTGTGAAACTGAAAAATGGGTACTACCACAATTGTGAAAATATCAACATTGATGGATTTTATGTTCAATGTGTAGATGCCAAGAAAGTTGAATGGATGGAGGTAGTCCTTGAAGAAGGAGACTAAAAAAGGGATCACTTTATCTTCTCAACACACTACAGCAACAGTAACATTTAGATATCTCCAGGAATATGAAGAATCACCAAGAATTAGTACTACTAGTACCAATCAAACTCAACAAGTCACAAGGGAATACAATTATTTCAATTTCCATTTAATATTGCCAATGCAAGAACTGTTCACAAATTACAGGGAAAATCTTTGGAATGTGTTGGTTTCAACTGGGTCTTACACAAGCAATTGGATTTATTTTGTGCTTTCAACAACAAGAGCTAAAACTTGTTCTTCCAATGGTCTATTTGTACTAAGATCACCTCCTCATCGGCTTACAAAAAATAATACCAACAAAAACAATACCGATTTCCATTCCCATTTCAGAAACAATAAACAGCCACTGTGCTTTCATTGAATAGCTTCTACTACACATTCTTTTTAGAGTATAACTTCAACCTTACTGGCACTAACTTAGTTTTTGCACCGTAGAAACTATTTGCGTTAGCGAGCCAATTATTTTTTACCATTCAGACGCTACCATATGTTAATACCGGTATGTTAATGCGGTATAAAACATAATATGGTAATATCCCTAATCTTGATTGAAGGTTCCAATCAAAACAAAGAAATCAAAACAAAGAAACATCACTTCGAGCATCCAAATCATGCCTGACGCAAACCTTAAAACGTACGGTACGTATCGACGCACTATTTGGACGACACTAACTACAACTTGTAGATAAACGTTATTCGGACCCATTCCGCTCATCCCTTCTTTTCGTAGAGGCGAATTGAAGCTACTCTAAAATCACTAACAATACTTCATAGCAGACTGTGGCGGTATTATAACCAAAACATTTTCGTCACACGTGGTTTTAGAAAATGATGATTACGTTATCATATCGCCTTCTCTTTCTATCGTCGATCTCCGTACTAGGTAGTGCGTCGATTAAGGGCTGTCTAGCATGGCAGGAGATCCGGCTGGCGGCGGCTAAGATTCGTCGAGTAGAGCAATCGTCACGATTATTTGCAACAAAAGAATCGTCCCCAGTGGATTCGTCGTTGCAGGGAGTCGATAAGTTTGAATCTTGGTTCTCGAATGTTCCCGGATCAGAATGCAACCCGTACATCAAGCATACCAGTTTTGGAACTCTGCGGGGATTGGGGACGCAGGACAAAGGCATCGGTTCTAGTTCTGAAAGCTGGATGACAATCCCACGATCAATTGTCCTTGAAAGCGATTTTAGCCAAAAAGATTGGGACGCACAGCTAGCGCAATCCTTGTGGAAAGAAGTAATGAAGGAATCGTCTGGTGGAAACTCGAGCATCTCGGGGTATGTTTCGTTGTTGACCAAGTCGTGGAGTTCCGATCAATTGCCAGAAACTCCGCCTTTTACTGCTCCAGATGCATTGAGACACTGGACGGAAGAAGAGAAAGCTGTCCTGTCGGCCCATGCAGAAGGCCAAGCCTTGGTGGATTTGCAAAAACAGCAAGAAAAGATGTGGAAAGATAAATTCGACAGAATCAAAACCATGAGTGGCATGACCTGGGAACAGTTTGAATGGGCCATGGAAGCCGTACACAGCCGCGCCTTTTGTGGAGACTTTGGAATAGGGGGAGGGTCCTCGATGCCATTGCCTGTCGCGGTTGGTACTCCTGCACTAGCGGCGTTGGCTGGTTATTTCTACTATGTACAACTTCATGGACAAAACGACATCATATTGTTAGCTCTTGCAGCTATAGGCGCAATTCCTTCTGTGCTCAACCTTGTTAACAGCAGTCCACCGGTAGCTGTATTGTTACCATTAATTGATTCGGCAAATCATCGGGAAGATGCAGATTCGTCGATTGAATATAGTCCCCTCACCGACTCGTTTGGTCTTACCGGAGGTTCCAATTGTCTTGTAACGGAAGATGACGGAAAACAGCAGCTTTATATTTCCTATGGCAAGAAATCTGACAAAGAGCTCCTTCTCAATTATGGGTTTTTGAATGGGGTTGCCTTGAACAATGAAGATAATGATTCGACGAGACGCAAAACACTCGCAGAACAGTTCGTGGCAAATCACTGATATTTTAAAATAGGTTTCAACAGGAAAGATTCTGAACAATTATGCAAATGATTCTTTTGATTCTATATTATTTAGTGGTATGATACTGGTTCAATATTGTATTAAAACACTGTCTAAGTTATTTGCTCCTCCCGGTGTACTGAAGCCCTATTTTACATACTCCCAGTTTTGAACCATGAGCTTCGATACACATTGTAGGGCATGACGTTGGAGCTCAACATTCTCCGATTCAATCAAAGGCATCACCAATTCCTTAGCTCCAAGTCTCTTTGTAATAGATCTTCCATTCGGGTAGAAGCGAACAAATTCACCGATATCATAGCATGCAATAGCGACAACTTCTTCGTCTTTACTCGATAAAAGAGTGATGAGAACCTTAAGAAGCCTGAAGTCGCCGTCTGGGCCTTCAAACATCTTGGCGTTTTCCTTGAAGAAAGCTTCCGTGTGAGTGGATCCCCATTGCAAATGACCGTTCTCGACTTCGTTCTTGTAGACTTCCCAGCGGCTCATTTCCTTGTAATTTGCTACCAGTAGCTTGTGAATGTTGTCGATATCTTCCACAATATCGGGGTCGGTGAACTGCCTATCTCGCAAAAGTGAGATAGACTTCATCAGTCCATTACCAATCATCTCAGACAAGAAGAATTTTCCTTCGTGTGGAGTTTGACCCGCAGGATGCGCATCGTCGGTATCAACGCAGGTAGCCAAATTGTTGAGTGCTGCGAGGGAAACACGAACAACCTTTTCACGAGGTGCAGCTGCAATCAGCTCGCAAAGTGCTTTAACTGGGACTCCCTCCTTGGCAAAGTCAGCGCGAATCTCCCATGAAGAGTTCAATTCGTACGACAAAATCCACATGCAGAAGCTGAGGGCGTATAATTGTTGAACGGATCCCGAGCCAAATTTCTGCTGACCATCACTGGGGCTACCCGATTTCGAGGCTGACAAAAGTTGACGGGACATGTACTTAATACCAGAAGCCTTGGCAAAAATAAGACGAGATTCAAGTGCTTCCATCAATACAACCAGGGCAGGAATGCACAATCCAACCAAACTTCCAGCTACATTCTTCAGCTGACTAACAATCCATGCAATCAATGCTTCCATGGGTTCCTTCGCGGATATGTAGGACACGGTTCGTCCTTTAGAATCTGGACCCTTCGAAGGACACGAAGCGATCAAAATCTTTCCCAACGACATAGAGGCAGACTTTTGGGCAAAAATGTCACCCTTACCGCTCTTGTTGAGAATACGCAAAAGTGCCTTCCACTGGTCTACTAAAATACCATCCTTTCCGACGTAAAATACAGCAGCAACCGTAACACCGGACTCTCCTTTGCTTAAAGTGGAGATAATCTCATTTAGTTTTGTAAGCGCGTAATGAGTGACAACGCCCAAGGGATCGACGTCCAACGCACGCATCGCTCTTTCGTCAGAGCATTTTTCAATATAAGTCGAAACTTCTCCTGCAAAATAATAGGTGAACGAGGGTTGTGAGAGGAAGAAAGAGATCGTGTGTTGGATGTCCGGAGCAAGTCAGACTTCGTTTCGTAGCTCGTACACATCCATCCGCCGGACTCCCGGACCTTCACTGACCTGTACCAGCGCCAGCGGCAGCAGCTTCCGCCAACAACTTAAGAAGAACTCTTGCGTACATGGAAGCATCTCGCGAATCGGCCAAGGTATAGTCAATAGGATTGGTCTCCGCCATTCGCAGCAAAGCCGTTTCTTGGGCCGTCAGGCGCAATGATCCCAAAGCATCCCACTGAATATTGGGGAAGGCCGCAGCCACCGGCGAGGTAATATTGTCAACACTCATGGTTAGACACTTTATCGGTTATTTGGAGTAGAGTGAATTATTCTCTTCCTCTGTCGAAGCAAGGGGCGGAATCTCACGAGGCACGATGCTACTATCTTTGTACTTCTGCTTCGTTTCACTGGACACTTCCCGTAGCTGGTACGAGTTTCAGTACCGTCGTATCACAAGATTTCGATCGAGGAGATGGTATCGTACAGTTCGCTCGCTGTAACCGAGTGCACAGACCTGAATGTTGGCGATGCCAGGTGAACTATCTTTTAGTGTCTTCATCGAAGGCTGAACTGCGAATAGATGCGGACCTGGCGCGCGCAATGCCTGCAAATCACTCCGTTTGTCTACCGTAACGGTCAAGACATTTTTGTTTCACGAATTACCCATGACTCGACTCAAATTCTACTCGGCTCGCTTAAAACGGGTAATTCCCGTTTTGGGCCTCACAGTTTTAAATTGAAGTACAGTTCTGTACCTGTTTTTGACAGACTGACAGACTGAAAATGTAGATTGATTTTATCTCGAGCTGTCGTATTCGTGATAGGCGTACTGGTACGAGTACCAGTCAAGCTACGTACGATAGCTTTTCGAAAAGAGAAAAAGTTCACTAAAAACCGTACGAGTACCTACGTACGTACAGTGCTGGTACAGGAAAGCGATGAATCATGAAATTGAAAGTTATCTTTCGCGGCGTGAGTGAAAGATACCGTCATAGAAAAGTAAGTACACATTCAGAGCAATGGGCGGGATGTGAAACGGATGAAACAACCGTGGAATCCAGTGGTGACACACGATTTAAGGTTCAATTTTCTGTATCGTTCAGTGGATTTTCTCTTTTCTGTCTGTTGAAACAAAGAGGATACAACTTTCTCCACCAGGAGAGAAACAGGCATTTCGTGGTAGAAACCATTACTCCACTAATTCCCAACAAGATTCAATGCCTCAGCTAGAATTTCCTGCTCTTCACATAATTGAAATCGCTTCTCCAGTTTCATTATGTCCATTGACCATCAGAAGGTGCTACATGTTACAGTCCTGGCAGCAATCGCCGCGTTTCTCGTATGTCCTGAATCACCTGAAGAGATTTTGCTAGTATCGATGGGATATTTGATTCCGAAGTACATTTCGAAATTATCAAAGTACGGTGACCTCCCGGCAGCTTTACATGGTCTGGCTGTAGTCGTTGCTTGCCTGGACGTTCGAGAGACCAAACTAGTATGGATAGGAATTATCTTTGCAATGTCCATTTCGAAAATAGCGAAGGTTGGTCACCATCCAGTAGCTTTTCTTAGCCTCGCTGCGGCCAGCTATTTCCTGTTTTGCCTCCAGCCTTTGTACGATGGAGAGGGCTTGGTTGTATTGCTGGGAATTATCATTGCGATTTACATTCAACGCCCAGAGGCTTCCAGGGAAAGAAAAGGTGATATCGAAGGTGACGATGAGTGCATTGTCCGGAGCATCGAGGAGCTCAGACAAATAATGCCGGCAGGACTGGGTGGAAACTGCTTAGAGGATGCCAAGAAAGTTATTGGGTATCTGGACGACCAAATGATCAACTTTATTCACCACTCTCCCCTCATCTACCTGGCCACCGTTGACAACACTACAAAATATCCCTTTATTTCCCCCAAGGGTGACAAGCCAGGATTCGTCACAGTTCGTCAAAATCATGAAACCAAAAAACACACACTAATTATACCCGATCGCCCCGGTAACCGCCTCCTCTTTGGCCTTCAAAATATTTTAGGCCAGAGAGAAAGTGGAACCGATCATGAAACTGCGAAAGTATCTATCTTGTTCGAAGTACCTGGAACAGGATCGACCCTCCGGTGTGGGGGTTCTGCGTGGCTCTCGACTGACCCAGCTCTGATCAGGAAGCATGTGGCTAGGGGCTGTCCCCCAAAAGTTGTCATCCTTGTTGATGTTGACCATGCATTTTTCCACTGCTCCAAAGCATATATGAGATCCAAGGTTTGGGATCCAAAATCATGGCCATCCAAGCCCCTTAATGTCACTTTTGGTAGGTACTTTGCTAAGAAGGGAAGTTTGTTGGCTAGTAAAATTGATTCTGATGTTGACAAGCACTACCAACAGATCCAAAAGGCTATCGATGGGGAGGCGTGTGAAGAAGAAAAGTAATGAGACGAATCAGTGGGGTTTTCGTTTTATCAGACACAAAAAGTTTTTCAGGCTCAAAATTTCATGTTCCATCTTCGAAACTGTGTGACTAGCTGGGTATTCGCATATAGCCTGGGCAACTCGACGAATCGACACTTTTTGTTAGTCATTGTATCTATTTTCAGCGAACGCCGAGTTGTCGATTCCATCTGGTAAATCTAAGAAAATATAGCGGAAAGACTAGTTTACTCGGTTAAAAAAATAAAGTTACAGACAGACTGTCTTAATCCATCAAAGCCCCAGTTTTTCTGGCTTGCGTGACAGAGTCACGTATACCACTCGGCGCTTGCCCTCTGCATCTTGGACTGTAAGTGCAACCTGTTCTCCCACCACTCGGCTTTCCAATTCTCTGTGTAATTCTTCAAAGTTGGTAACCTCGTTTCCTCCAACCGCAACAATAGCGTCCCCGTACTGCACAATACCTTCCGAAGATATCGCGAGCGACCGAATCCCAGCATCGGATGCCGGAGAATCCATTTCAACCTTAGCAACCCAGTTCTTCAATAATGCAAGCGGCATCGTGTTTGAAGAAGTAGCGTTCTGGTTTCCGGCAATGGAAACATCTTGGCGCACAACCGAAAGTCCCAACCAACCTTGATTGGGTCGCTGACCCTTTTGGATGCGATCCTTTTGAATGATTTCCTTGACCACCGGTTTGATTTGATCCGCGGGAACAGCGAATCCGATACCCGCAGAACTACCGCTTGTTGTAATAATGGCAGTATTGATGCCGACTACTTCGCCCTTGAGGTTCAGAAGGGGGCCACCCGAATTCCCGGGATTGATGGCAGCGTCGGTCTGAATCACATTTCGGATGGGTGTATTTGCGGGCGTTCGTGCAGTCCCCGCTCGAAACTCCCGATTGACAGCAGATACGACTCCGGAGGTCACCGTGCTCTGCAATCCAAACGGGTTGCCGATGGCGACCACTGTTTGCCCGACCAGCAAGTCCATCGACGAACCAAACGGTATGAAATCGACACCGGCCGTTGTATCCGAAGGGGGAGATTTTTCCTCCTCGTCCTTGCTGGGCTCGGAAATGTCGTCTATTATTCTCAAGACTGCCAGGTCGATATCTGTGTTAACATCGACGACACGGCATTTTTTATACTGGCTAGACGAGCTGATTCTCACGTATACATCCGGTAGCGAATCTTTGTCTAGAGCTCCCTGAAATACGACCGATTTCGTGATGTTGAGAAGATCATGAGAGAGGAAGCCACCTGTAAGATTCCCCACCACTTCATCGAATGTGTGCTCGGCTAATTCCAGATTCTTGCGAATGGAGTAAGCCTGTTCTATGACGTGAAAATTTGTGCAGATGTATCCTGGAGCAACGATAAAGCCACTCCCTGATCCTAAATCAGTCCCCCGGGGCAGGCCATTGTTCGAAGGGCTCTCGTTCTGATTGGATCGTCGTCGCCGTGGCCCGTTTCGGGTTCGCCGCTGGAAGTTTCTGGCACCGTTCGTGGGAGAAGAAGGAAGAACGGATTTGACGTAGGTGACCGAAGGACCACATCGCCGCACGACACCAGTAATCGATCGTTCGGATGGCGTCAGATCTTTTTCGAGCTCATCTACGGAAACCTTAAAAGCATGCAATCCGCTTCCGTGCAAATGATGACGTGTGTTGCGGATAGAAAAATCAGGATTGATATGTTGGAAACCTCCAACCAGATCTAGCAAAGACAAGAATTGTTGTGCCAAAAGACACAACACCAATAGATTCGCAGAACGGGCTGAAGTTGGGTTCATCGGTTGAATTGGTTAGATGGTGTATGTTGCTGTTCAATCAGGTCAGATAGACGGTGTTATTTGTGTGACTCCGGACAAAAATTCACGACACATGATGAACTGTGTTTTACTGTAGTCTGTTGTTGCTGTTGCTGGACTATTGCGACAGCTGCTTTTCTTCCAGTTGCTGATGCGTAGAGAAACAATGAGAAAGGAATATCGATGTGTGAATGAGTCAGTCAGTCAGTCGTAGTTCTGTCACGAATGTAATTGAGTCCTGTTGGAAATACTTGTGAATTTTTTCATCGACCACACAAATGCGAAAACCGAGAAGAGAGTCTGCTAGAAGTTCCGTACTTTCGTACGAGAACCCGTACCAGTACACGAGACGTACGTACGGTTGTCGTCATGTTTCTCGTGATCGAAAAGGGACCGGGCATCACACCTCTCTTTTCGAAAGGAACAAATTTGATTTCCACCGCAACGACAAAAACAGCAGCTGCTGTCATAGTTGGCGACAGAGTGCAACAGGCTATTCTCTTCAATTGAACTTGTGATTCGACGCATGAATTAAGACTGTATATGTCATTTCGTCTCATATCATGTGCAAAGATACTCCCCTAGCCAAACCAACGGAGTCTCCGCCAATGATCGATAAGCATCGAAACGCATTGAGACTTATTTTCGTCGCCTCAGGCATTTGTTTCAGCTACTGGTTCTATGGGTTCCTTCAGGAAAAATTAATTACCAAAAGCAGATTGGGCGCTACGTTTATTCTGGTCATCCAGACCGTAACGAATATATTGATCGCCACGATGTGGCGACGAATCGAAGCATCCTCCTCGAAGGTGGAAACGACAATGGGACTCAACCACCCACTCCTTTTCGCGACTAGTTCCTGTTATGTCTTTGCGATGGTGGGTTCAAATGAGAGCCTTCGCTATGTCCCTTATCCAGTGGCTGTCTTGGCGAAATCCTGCAAACTTATACCTACCATGGTGATGGGAAGATTGATCGAAAGAAGACAATATTCTATGCAACAATGGGCAGCCGCCATATGCATAAGTTCTGGGATCGCCCTCTTCAATATTTCTCGAATGCCACAAAACCAATCCCAGTCGTCAACCGAGGACAATAACTATTGGAAGGGAATGGTGCTTTTGTGCATTTCACTTGGCATGGATGGTTTCTTGGGAGCTTTCCAAGGTACGTGCTCCAGGAAAAACACAACCATTCAAACAAAACCAATAGAGCGTACAAGGTTCACAAATCGAACGATAATTTGGACGTCGAACAAACCGAGCGATTGTTCGAATTGGTTTGTTTCCTGATTCTGACTCGCGTCTTTATCACCATCTCACCATTTGACAGGAATGCTAAAGCGGCCAGGTATAGGTCCAATAGAAACACGTCAACGGCCACCAACAGCAGTGGAAACAATGTTGTTTATCAATTTTTACGCCTTTCTTTTATTGGTCCCCTTGTCGATGTTTACTGGTCAGTTGACTGAAGGTATTCGTCTGTTACAGAACAACGAACAGCTGAGAATGAACATTGCGATTTTGAATGGAGTTGTCGGCGTTGGTCAAGTATTCATTTTCTTGTGTATTGCTTGGTATAGTTCCCTCGTCACCACAACCATCACAACAACGAGAAAGTTTTTCACAATCTTGTTCAGTGTTCTTCACTTCGGCCATTCCTTCACGGCAGGACAATGGACATCGGTGCTCATGGTGTTTGGGGGGCTGTATTTGAGCATTGCAAGTGGAAACAAAGCGAACGTTACTAAATCCCTGCCAGAAGGCAAGAAAGACGATTAAAGTCAAGTAAACCAAAACATGGCATCAAAATGAAGATGGAAAGGAGGGCATACATTTTTCTATTTCAACGCCAATAGGATCACATTTTGGTCTATATATCCGACGTGAAGTACAGATATGATTCATACAACGCATTACGTGATTAATGCTGAAATAGTAGAATAGTCCAATCATCAATGGGATTCCGCTTTTTCATCTCAAATTCCAATCGCAAATTAAATGTGCTAGACAATGCATAGATAGACCAAATTAAGACAAATAATGGTTCGTTCGATCCAAAAGAACGACCGTATTCTGGCTGCTGCTTTGGTATTGACATATCCATTCAAGTTTTGTCAGTGTGAGTATCTTGAAGATTCCTATTTATTACTCTTACTACTAATATTGGGTAATCTTTGAATGCTTGTTTATATCAATTCATTTAATTAAAAGTCTGATTTCAGTACTATGAGTGCGAGTACCGGTGTTTGTTGTGTATGTGTTGTTGGGGAGATGCTTGAAAGCTAAGTCT
The DNA here is from genome assembly GCA_900660405.1 of Pseudo-nitzschia multistriata. Classification (NCBI taxonomy): domain Eukaryota; phylum Bacillariophyta; class Bacillariophyceae; order Bacillariales; family Bacillariaceae; genus Pseudo-nitzschia; species Pseudo-nitzschia multistriata. The sequence continues at coordinate 86,956 of CAACVS010000564.1, forward strand.
GTACGGAATCACTATCCTCACAAAAATTGCAACTAAACAATTTTTATGGTCAGTCGGAAGCAGGAAGGAAAATGTACCGGTGCGTACGGCACGAATGCTCTTTAGTCTTGTATGACTTCTCGTACGTGTTTACAATACAGAGTGTGCTCAGTGAGCTTATTCACTATCTACTCGTGACTTAGGCTCACAACCGGTACATCAGCCTACGTTCTACGAGCACTACTTGGTACTTACGTACCGGAACCTTCACGTCTCGTCTCGTTTCATCGTCCTGTGTGACGACCGTAAAATTACTGTACTACACCGTTCACCGTACCGTAGTTTTAACGTGAAAAATGATGAGAACGAAAATGAAAGATACGATGTTGGCATCAATCTCAAATTGACGATTGTCGAAAATAAATATGGATTCTGACAACAGAAGGCTATGACAATCAATCTTCAAATCTTGAAAATTATTCCTTGCTAAGATGAACACTGCCCGGAACAGCTTCTCGGCAGCTACTGGTTTTGGCAGAGTCGAAGCATCCATTTTCGGTGAATCTGCCCTAATCGATCGAGAGACGGGACGGGTATATTGGGAATGTGGTGATTCGAACACGTTGTATGAAAGCATAACGCCGAAATTGGATCAATACGGAGTTGAACATGCCCAAGCAACCTTCTTGACCATCGTAATCACGCTAGCGTTTCTGAGTGTCTTGTCGGGATGGTTACAGCGAGTGATTGCCTATTATAACTCTTCGGTGTCAACTCGATCACTATCATTATTGATACTACTAGCGGAATGGACAATACTGAAACTTCCAAAGATCGAAAACAAGTGGTTGGTCTTAGCCTCCTTGATCTTTTACTTTTATGAATCGTACAACTGCAGCACGCGACATTTCCTTGCCAATGCGATGTCGAGTTCGAGTGAATTGGACACTTATATCGATAGTTTACGGAATGAACAGCCAATTGTGACGTGGAAGGTGAAAACATTTCACTATGAGCTTCGAAGAATATTTGCAATCACGACCATTATCCGATCGCTATTCCGCAGTGTCAAGAAAACCGGTGCTGTGCAAGAGTTATCGACATCGACGTCTGCGTTGCCCTCGTCAAGACCCCTCGACATGGGATTACCGATAAAAAGCGCGAGAAACACCCCGCCCATGTTTTTGATTACTCGCAAGGTAGTTACGAACGAGGCTTCCGCAAATTATATGTACACCAGTTGCAATGACAATACGATTGCAGGTGTCTGGACCAGGGCACAAACAGATTCGGATGACGGTAGTATTGTTCCCTTCACCAAAATCTCTTTATCGAAAGTACTTGTATTGGCAGACAAACGATCGAGGGAACACTACTTTCAGCAGCAATCCGATTTCGTTACCAAGTATGGTCGAGAGGATGAGTTCGCCGAATTTTCAACCCACATTGATGTGACTGGATATCGCCCTCGGCTTTTGGCACACAACGATTGTACACAATGGAAAACAAGAATGTTTCGAACATCTATCTTTTGGATGTTTACGTGCCTTGGTTTAACTGTCCCCTACCGCGTCTGGTTCAAGCGCCACTGTGACTTTATTCGAGTCACAATAGTGAAAGAAACCAAAGCAATGGGTGCAACGGATAGTTACTTAAGAAGTTGGTTTCCATCCCAGGGATCGCTTCGGTTCAGCAAAAAGAAAAGGGATTGAACCGAGTCTTGCCGTGTTGTGCCAGCAAACTGTATGAAAGTAGTGCAAATATTGGGTGATTCCTGTTATTCTACAGGCGCTTTCTAAATTTTCTACAATGTGATACTTTGACACACGTACATTTAGATTGACTCAATCTAAATCTAAGTTAATCGAACCATACCCCTGACCCCGTTCTAAATAAGAGATTTAGATTGGAACTCCCAGCTTAAAAAGTATGAATGCCTCGACTACCATGGGGCAAGCATTGTTCGTCTCAGCAGATTCCAAATTCCTACTATTACAAGTCTGGTAGTTCATAAGAAGGTTGTCTACTGGAAATCAATGCCCCTTTTTCTAAACCTGGTTCTTCTCATTTTCAGAATAAAGAGATTAAGAAAAAACTTGAAGAGGAATGGCCCAATATTTTTTGGCACAAACTTAGGATTCATGAATATTTACACTCCTTTAAGTGCTTGCTTTGAGCTGTGACGAGAGAATACATACTGAACACAGAGAACACACTGAATCCTGAATATCCAATGAATTCTGAATATCTACTGAATACCTCACTTTCTATTGAAAAGCTATGTGTATATTGGTGTATGCTAACATGTCGTTTTACAGTAGAGAGTGAGATTATTCACTAGATATGCTGGATTCAGTGTGTTCTGCGTTCAAGTTTTCTCAGAAACAAAAAATCAGTCCAAAATTGGACTAGTTAGATTACAATATCAGTGTCAGTGACTAAATCAGTCATGAACTATCGTCGCCTATCACTCCACGTGGATTTTACAATAATACTCGTACTAGGTGCGTGTAAATATCATGCTTTGAATTCTCAACGGGTTCACTTAAAAAATCTTCAACAATCTTTTTCCTCGTCGTCAGCGTCGTTGAATGGGCAATCGAAGCTGGAGAGCCTTTCCGCGAGACTACTGGAGACACTTTATGTTACACAACTCCCACGAAAAATAATTTCTACCATGCGAGTTCTTAATATCTGCCTCTCTGCTTTGGTCTTGTCCAGTGCGAGCGCTTTTGCGCCAATCTCTGCACCTAGCTCTCGTGTGTCTTCCACTGAGCTTTACGCCAATGGTGGTGTCGTCATTACTGGTAGCGCCGGCGGTGTCGGCTGGGCTTACGCTGGAGAATTCATGGACCGTGGATACGATGTTGTTATCTGTGATGTGAAGGATTGTGCCACCGCCGCAGCTGCTTTGGAAGCCAAGCACAAGGGAGCCAAGGTCTACCATACCCAATGTGATGTTTCGGACTCGGATTCGGTGGAAAAGCTCGCTGAATTCGCCAAGGAAAACCTCGGAACCGTTACTCACTGGATCAACAACGCTGGAATCAATGGAGGACGTCGTGCATTGAGCGAAGTGCCTATTTCTCAGGTGGAGTTGGTTGTCAAGGTGAGTTTTTTAGGAACGGATGGGGTCCAAGCGAAATAGCCAGAGGAATTTTCCTTGATGAATACCGCACGTACACTTTATATCCGAAAACTAATTTATATTCCTTCTGGAACAATCGAAATGCATAGGTCAATTTGATGGGAACCCTGCTCTGCACTAAGGCTGCCATTGACCTTATGTCAAAACAAGCTGGAGTTACCGGGCACATTTTCAACACTGTTGGAAGTGGTGTCAAGGGTGGTGGTACTCCGGGATATGCATGCTACGGTGCAACGAAACGTGGTCTTCCCCAGTTGACCGATAGTTTGGTCAAGGAATTGGACGAAGGTGTGCAGGGATACGAAAAGAAGAGCACCCCCGGAACGGTTCAGGTTCACAATCTTTCTCCAGGTATGGTCTTCACCAAACTGTTGTTGGACAATTCGACACCTGAGTTGCGCAAATTCCCCTTCGGTGTTTTAGCCGCACAACCTGAGGAAGTTGCGGAAGACCTTGTTCCCAAGATTCTTGCAACGACAACCAACGGAGGAAGCGTTGAATTCCTTACAACGGATCGCATCCTCACCAAATTCTTCGAAAGATTTATATTGCAAAAGAAGTCTGAGTACATTGACGACGATGGCAATGTGATCAAAACCCCGGGAGCCCAATATGACGAAGATGGCGTGCGAGCTTTGTTCTAAATATTTATTAACAAATGAGTGTACTTTCTTAACATGAAAAAGACGTTACTATTATTTCTAGTGTACACATCGAAGCGCGGATGACAGTCCTTTGTCCCTTGAAAAATGGTGCAATCACACGAATATCAATAGTTGGAGTGCACCAACGATTGCGCCAAGCGCTCCACCCAGAATAATTAGCTGAATCTCGTCTTCCTCGAAAGCCGGATGTAAAACACCCTCGAATTCTTCTGGAGGCAACACTGACATTTTCTCCCGTATAATATTCTCCATGTTCAATGCCTGGAGTTTTTCACACGGAAGACAAAACTTGAGTCAGTGACGATCAATTATATGAATAGTAATCCAGCAACTTGCATGCAGATACATATAATTATGCATACTTTGCGTGATGTTATATTACTTACACGTTGCGTGTATTCGTACGACGAATCTATTACATCGGGGATCTTCTTGGTGACTTTCTGCGCTATGTCCTCCTTCATTTGCAAAAATTTCTCTGACCCCATGGCAGCCACAGCCAAAGGTTCGATCTCTACTACCAGTTTGTCGGTGAATACAAGCGTATGCGCCCGAAGCATCGCAGTGAAATTCTTCGAGTTGCTTCCTTGAAATATCGCATTCCAAATGGCTTTGATATGCAATATTTCCCCACATACGACACGCGCAAATACTGCAGATACTTCCTCCTGGCGCCTCATGAAAATACCATGAAACGTCATACCCAGAAACTTTTTCGGCCGAACTGGAGAAAATATAACCTTAAGAGCTAACCAATTCGTAGCCGTTCCCACAACAAAACCAAATACAGGCATTACCCAATTCGCTTGGTAAAACATATAAATGACCATGTGCACAACACCAAACATGGCTCCAAAGTAAAACCCACTCTGTCGAATGAAGTTAAATTCCTTGTCACCGCACTCTTGAAAAATCTTCACTATCAAATGCTTGTTCTGGACGCATGCGTTCACACACATCTCCTTGATGTCCACAACGTCATAGACATGAGCTTGCATGTCTTTCATAAATTCTGTCAAAAACTTGCCACTCTCATTGTCTGCAGTGACTATTATGTCGTCCTTAACGGCCTGTGGAATATTTCCCCACGTGTTTGGCATCGTCTCCATAGCCACCTCGCTGATGACGTTGTCTAGCATTAACAAAATAGCTTCGTCCATGGCCTCTGCGAATTTAACGGGATCAATCTGATTGAAAATTTCCTGCAAGTCCAACAATCTGGTCGTCATCAAATCAAAGGATATTGTTGCCATCTTTCTTGCCTTGGCCGGAATGATACCTTGCCAGCCAAACAATCCAAATGGCTGTTCGGGAAATCGAACAAGAGGAATGCCAACAAACTCGAGTGGCGCAAACGTCATTTGCAAGGCCAAAACATTTGTGAAGTAACCGACGGCCCCATCAATTAATGGAATGAGGAAATATTTCCACCAAGGGTCGGTGAGTTCCATTGCAGTTTAACTTTATTGGTGAGATTCCCTTATTTTAGCCTGCTTTGAGCATTAGATAATGGGGACAGTCTTTTCTTGTTTCTTTTTCGTCTTCCGAAATCTGAACGTTAAACGTTAAACAATTGGTGCTGGTTTCTAATTCAGCATCGACCATGACTGAGATTCCGATTATTGATTCAATGTTGGCACAAGCAACACAGCACACGTGAGGAGCCGTTTAGTCGATTAGTCGATCTTCAAAATTTAGGAAAATATTATTAGCGCGAAAAACCAAAAAAATAAATTTTCAGTATTTATATATCAAAATCTGATGAAAAATTGGTAAAATTCTTTCACGCAAAACAAAAAAGAACAAAAACCGATAGTTTTGCATCAGTCTTGAAATCTATGCTGGTTTGCAATGAGTTTCTAGTTGGCCTCAAACAAATCCATGTGAAGTACTATTTCTACTAGATAGGAACAAACATCATGGAATGGAAGTCAATTTGGCACAAGACACGTCAATAGTGACATGTGTTCAAAAAATAATCAAAATTGTGCGATACGTTATGCATAAAGATTGCGTTAAGATGCAATCAAGTGATAGCAACTGAATTATGTGATAACTATCATGATGACTAGATTTTTATGCCGAACCTTGCAATTTGCACGCAAACTGAGAAGCGCTACGATATATCGCCATAGGCAAGGAGTTGCATCTTTTCTTTTACAACGATTTCTTTTTTGGTTGTTTTTGCTGTCTTATCATCGTCACGATCCCATAATGAAGGTCTGTCGTCTCTTCTCCGCTTCGTAAATTTCTGGGGTCTCGCTTTGATTTGCACTTCATCCATCAACACCATCCAGTTTTGTCCATACCTATTAAAGTAGTCGCACCGGCCCTTTAACAAACCTCGAGGGGCCTTGCCATTGTCGGGTTTGTGGCATAGTCGACTTTCCACAACTGCTTCCTGAAAGGATTTCAGTATTCGATTCATACTCTGACTATCCATGCGAACAGCACACTTCTCATCCTGAACTCCATCCCCATCGCCGCCATCTTCTGTATCTTCGTCGATTCCATCTGCGCGGGCTTGTGTCCCATCGGATTTTGTAGCGTATTCATCAGTCGCGTGATCGTCGGAATCCTCCTCACTTAGTGACCGCAGCGCATCCTGTAGGGTCCTTCCAATGACAGTGCCAGTGAGAACCGCAGACGCAAATTCCCTAGCTTCCTTGGTATCCTTTTCCGATGAAGACATCTACGATCTCACTTGCTATTATTGTTGTTTCAGTTCCCTCTAAAACGTTCGAAAGTTCTGAAAGGAAACGATGAAGAAAGTTTTTGAACAAGACAGAAATGGCGCGCAGGCGCACCGTGATTTTTGGTTCACAAGTTTTTGATCCTCATGAACCCTTGGTTGGAATGATCTGAGGAATTACAACTACGTTCCGTAGAGTATGGTACCAAGTACTACGAACAAAATCTCTGCCACTTTTCTCGAGCTGGATCTTTTCGATTGACACCTTCGACATTAAATTAATTGACTTGATCCCTAAAAGAGATTTCAAGTGAACAGTGATCCTCATTTCATCACCACGTGACCATCAACATGAAACATGATAATGAAAATCGGTACCTTGATAGCTCTATTGACGACCGGCAAATCAATAACAGATATAGCTACTGTTGAAATAGATTTTGAAAAAGATGAGATCGCCCTATGATATCACCATACTGCTCTCGCTGCTATCGATGACTGCACCATGGTATATTTTGCAATTACCGGCAACTGGAGCGCATTATATCAATCTCTGGACCTTTTCGGATTCAGATACATCAACTGATATCAGTGCCAAAATTGGCAATGGACATCGGCAACACCAACGCAGCTTTTATCAACGAAAATACCGTTCGAGCCGACTAAGTAAACGCAGCTTGCGAAGAGAAAAGAATCAACGACAGCTTCAGCGGGGAAAGAAAGCAGAAGGTCAATTAGATCTAGAAGGCTCTGAGCTTAGGAAACTTCACCCGATTTTGCCTACTTCGAGACAACAAGATGCTGAAATATATGTTAATTCCGAAAGCGGAGACGATTCTTCGAATGGTTCGACTCCGTCACAAGCCGTGAAGACCTTGGCGCGAGCATTGCAATTGGTTGCATCGTTCGAGCGTACTCAGAAACAAAACTTGATTGTTAAATTGAACGGAACCTTCGAGATGGGCGAAAGGCTTGTTCTCAATAAAAAACATAGAGGGACCAGCAAAAACAGTCGGGTCGTTTTCCGTGGAGGACACGGCGACGGAGGTACGGCGAGAATATTGGGAGGAATGCCGCTTCAATTTATGCCCGGTGCGTCTCGAAAAAGTTTATCTCGTTTTCTCTCAATCTTCCGATCGGTGATGTAGAAGCGATGATACAGTAATGCATTTATCTTTCGCTTGCCTACTGACTCTGTCTTCACACAAACACACACACGCATGAATCATAGTCAGTAACCTAGATTATGATAGCCCTGGAAAGAAATTAGCAGAATCGATTGGTGTCGATATCGACAAACTATTGGCAGCTCCACCTCCCAAAGGATTTCCATCCCTGGCCAAACTCAACAGATGGACAGATGGTGACTGTCGAGACACAGACAATTATGTCTCCCCTCCAATTATCAATGGCAATAGAGTTCTTACTCGCGCGAGAGAACCGAACCTTCCACCAAGCACGGCCGATCTCGAGGACGAGGAAAACATGGGTGAAGTCCTGGACACGTGGTTGAGGACGAAATGACGCAGCGATAACGGGATCACATTTTTCAAGGATTCCGACAAGTCCTCGATTTTCAAGGCGTCTGATGCAAGCTGGAACTCCGGTTCTGTTACAATTTACATTTTTCCCCAGGTAGATTGGTTTGATGCACGTGTTCCAGTAGGAAAGCGATCTACAACTAGCTTCGCATCGAACACAAACCAAAAAGATGCCGGCGATCCTGAAGGAGGAAATAAATTCAAAATTCTTCCCGAGGCAAGGTATTACCTCGAGGGCGCGGTTGAGTATTTGGATTCAGAAGGCGAATATTTTGTGAGTCTCGGTGAGATAATCCCTGAAAGCGAAGGCTGGACGTTGCTTTATCCCCCTTCGGATATCAAGGATGCCGATTTTGATGCGATCCTTTCGCTCGCGAGTGAAAGTCTTTTTGAGACAGAGGTCGATGATGACATGTTTGTTACCGTTGAAAACGTGCAGTTCGAAGCCTCCAAGCGTTTTTGGAGGCTTCGAACTGCACGTTTTCAACGGTAACAAACATGTCATCATCGACCTCTGTCTCAAAAAGACTTTCACTCACGAAGTATACGGAAACGAGATAGAGTTCATCAATTGCAGGTTTATCAATGCCGGTTTCGACGGGGTAGAAGTATGGGGCCAAAATGTTGTGTTCCAAAACTGCGTCGTAGAGTGCACAGGAGGAAGTTCGATCCGAGTGAGTGATAATAGAGATTTCGAAACCGACAGTCATGTCTTTGCGTTGTTGCCGACTGGAAACGTTATTGTGAATAGCTTGCTTTCCGATTTTGCGTCGACATGAGGTGTTGCATTGGGAGGTTATGGAACGATCATTTCCAACAACCATTTCCGATCTAGCAACATGGCTGCCATCGATCTTGTTGGTGGTGGCACGCACATTCGACACAACGTTTGAAGCTATGTTTCGGATGGCAGTTACGACGATGGAGCGATTCATTGGGTAGCATCTAGGTAAGCACAGCACGAATAGTCTACTAGCGGTTGCTTCATGTTCTTGAGGATGCACTGTTGGCGATGACCACTCTATATATGATCTTCAAATGTCGAATATATTCGATTTGTTGAAATCGCCACCAGTCCCATGGAACGAGGCACTGAGGTCAGCTACAAGGTCTTCTTTCGGAACAGCGTTTCAAACGAGCCCTGCAAAGCTGAAACGAGTTGCTACCAAGCCGATATATACATGGACGATAGTGCTGGTGCCATGACGATTCATGGCAACGTCATTATCAAGGACAAGCTCTTGCAAAGCAAACCTCCCAGCAGCAGATACGCTCTGATCCACTGGTTGGCGATCCTCATAAATGGAGGTGCTGATGCCATCGCATACGACAACACCTTTCTCGGTCCCGGGGACTCGGACGCAACTAATGATATTGGGAAATACAGGGGTGCAGCAGCTTTATACGAGCAAACATGTGGGGGGACCCTTTGGGCAGATTCCAAACAGTGCGGCCACACCGGGATCTGCCAAAACGACGAATTCTATTCCTTGATGCGCAAATACAAGTACGACCAAAGCCCATGGACTGAAGTCTTCCCGGAATTGTCGCAGTACAACGCCAACCCTTCGAATGCATTCACTCCCCGTTGTGCTTCCGATAGATCGTGTCCAGTGGCCGCCTGGAACCAGACAGTCGTCTGTAATGCCGCGATCGGATCGTGTCTATGCCCACAGAGTTGTATGGCCGACCGATTCGTTTTCGTCCCTCAGCGATATTTCGGAAGCGGGTAAAAACGTTCCGTTCAGGAAGGACGCTCTGCTCGAGCGAGGAAACAAACCAGGGACCTTCTTTCCAGAGGTAGATGGTGATGCTGCTAATTTCGTTGTGGACGCTATTGAGGCACTGGGCATGTCCGCAGTCTTGGACTTTGCAGCGCGGATCGCTACCGCAGGGGAGGCTAAGCAACCGAGCTGTGATGAGGGGATCCGAAGGGGAGGTAGCCGATCAGGTTTGGCTGGCCGGTTCCGCAACCCATGTGCTGTCTCCTGGGCCTCTTCTGGGATCGAGAGCTGCGATTCTTGTTCTTTCAAAATGGTTACTAGTACTACAGGTCACATCCCCATTGTTTGTGCCCCTCGGGATCTTCCTTCGGATGGGTCGTGTTCCTGTAACCACAACGACAATCCCCCCGAGGTGGAACCTACAGTTTCTCCCGTTATGGCCCCCACACCAAAACCTGCCACCGATCCATCATGCCTCGACGATCCGGCATTCCGGTTTCGGGATAGGAAGAAGTTTGATTGTGCACGGGCCGCAAGAAAAAAAAAGTGCAAGAAAAAATTTAGGAAGAGGAGAGTTCGCGAGTGGTGTCCAGAATCATGTGGCTTTTGTCCGAAGGTCTGTTCGGCTTGCGAAAGCAACAAAGATAATAATTTCGTTGTATACACCGGCAGGGGCTACTGTTCCCACCAGTCCGACAAGAAAACCAAGTAATCCGTTAATACCCCGGAGGACTGCTGGGCTCGATGCCAGAAGGAATACAACCGAAAATTTGCCGAGTACACCGACGGGACTTGTTTCTGTTCCAGGAAGTGTCCATGTATGGATTCGATTGGTGAAGAGGGCATCGTGGCAATTGTCCCCAAGTATTTCGATCTACCACGCCTATGCGAGGACTAAGAACTGTACTAGATAATGACAATGACCGCAACAACAACAATAAACTTAAAATATAAACAGCATACTGCATTGTCGTCCCTTCATGAATTGAAATTGAAATTGAGTTGTGTCGCATTGTGTTGCGTTGCGTTGTATTGTGCTTTACTGAAAGAGAGATGATTGGTCTTGATTGACATGTACCTACCCAGCACTGACTTCAATTCTGACTCTACTTCTTAATCTTTCGATCAATGGTATTTGCTGGTGGTCTTAATATTCTTTTCGTTACAATCCTCTAGATTCCTGTTTTCAGATATTCACTATTCTTGTATATCCTTCGTCGCTGTTGTTGCTTCGATTGCCGCCTGCGCTGAGGGAAAATTTCAATTCTCCGTTTCCGTTCTTGAGGATCGCAAGGTCTAGAGCCCCTATTTCTCCTATTGCACTTCGTGCATGGGTTTAGCAGAAGATTTTTGAATTCCTTGCTCCCCCAACGGTTCCGCATGGCTTGAGCTGTGTTTAATCGTGCCGATCGTTGAGTGAGATGATCATGAGGACGTTACACACTGTGAGGTCAGAGAGCTTACAGCCTCTTACGAAGAGCGTTCAATATACTCAATAGAGAGCTAAGTTCCTTCTCGGATTGAACCCTCTAGCGTTGAAACTAGGGTAGACACCAGGAACAAACGAACAATTCTGTTTGGTGATAAATCGAAGTCTTTGCTGCACTTAATCAAAGTCTTGGAGTGTGTTCAGATGATTAATTAATCCAGACTTATCAAAGTCTCTCTTCGGCCATAATGATACGATTTAAGGGCGTAATTTCAAGGGGGATTGTTGCGTAATCAACATGATACTTGTTGTCATCCAGAAACTGGGTTCTTCTTATATCTGCCGCCCAGGCGACACCCAAAGCCCTCCTAATACCGTATGAAACTCCCTTGTCCGTCCCAGTATAGCAACATGGCATAGCTGCAATGGCACACGCATTCATGTCGACAGCTTGATGCAACACCTGATCCGTCAATTTTCCGCAGGCATGGGTGGCAATCACAATCGGACAAGAACCTGCAACTACAGCTGTATCGGAATCGTTCTCGTTGCTGCACTCGATGGAAACGTCGGTCGATCTATCATTTGTCGTGATCAATTCCTCCAATCGGCAAGCATGGAAATAAACGTTGTCCTTGATCCAGGGACAAACGTCTGCAATTAATTCCCTTAATACGACATGGGAGAGCGGTTCCACCACGTCAACTAGATGGGTTTCTACTACCAGCGTTCGATTGTTTTGAGTTGCTTTGGGTGGATTGCATGCGGCAAATAACATCCCTGTAAGACCATGCCCCGAACACATGTCAAACACTTGTACAATCTTCTCGTTCACCTCACACTTCGTGCATATTGAATCTTCGTCTCCATTCCCAGACCTTGCGTTCTTCATGATGCGTTTCTTCGCCATGCCCATGAGTCGCTTACGGGTTCTGAGATAAAATTCCATGCTTTCGGCCATCTCCTTTACATCTACTGGCGCATCATGAAAGGCAAAGTGATCCATAATGGTCTTCAATATCAAATCTGTGTTCGCCGTCGGTTTTAGAGGCAGTGCACATTCACCTTGCTGTTGTAGATTGTCGTTATCTAGGTAGAAGTTTTTCATTCGAATTCGGTGGTCAGAAGTGGAGAGTGTGCTGGGGAGCACGAGTGGCCCTTTGAAGCTAGGGCTTGATTCGTAAGCTGTTGGGTGATTCTTTCTCGCCGAAAAGTCGGATGTGTGGCGTTTTGGACTGAGGGGTACCGTACGGCTAGCCGTGTCTACGGGAGGCATCTTCAAGGTGCCATGGCGTGAGAGCGAGTTAGACCCTGTGATAATCTGTGCAATGACAAGCACGGTAACTGGCAGTACCGATGTACGCATTTTCATCCAGAGCTGATGGAAAGGAATGAATTTCGTGACTACGAAGTAATGATGTACTGACGATGATGCTCCATAGAAAGTAATGGATGAGAAAAAGAATTACGAAGATGATTTGTGATGATGGATGATAGGATGATAAAACGCGAGAACCGATGATGACGACTGTACAAGTACGTACCAAGTACGGTACCGTACGGTATGTTTGGATCAAGTATGTTTGATCAAGACACGGTTTTCAGTCGTGCATCAATACTACCGTACGGCAAAAGGAGAACGAGAATAAGAAGAAACCGTCTGTGATGAAGGTGTGAAACAAGGGAAGACATTTGTTGCTCATAACCTGTGGAATGATAACAGACTCTTTACTACAATAAAGAGTGAGGTTATTCACTAGAAGCTACTCGTAATCCAGTGTTATCCTCACACTATAAGTAGTAGTAGTAGTAGTAGTAGTAGTAGTAGTAGTAGTAGTAGTAGTAGTAGTAGTAGTAGTAGTAGTAGTAGTAATGCTGGTTCATTCCCCCTGCATCATCATCATAATTAGTAAGTGTTCAGTTTGTTCTTAGTATTGAATCTGAGTCACGACCACTGCTGTCCTCTTTTCGTCACCAGGGGTCGTGGTGGCTGGCTGCTGGTGGCTCCTCCTCACAAGGAGACTGGAAATGTTTAGTCGTCCTCAGGAATTCCAATAAATATGTATCTCAACTATAGATTCTGGTGGTTGTTGTGCTGGGCCAACAACAACCAGAATCTGCACATTACATTTGAGATACATAGTAAAACAACAAGTGGGTTGGTAAAAAAGACACATTTCAATGCATGCAGCACCAGGAATGAATCAATACTAGTACTAGTAGCAGTATGAGGAACAAAGGCAAAATTGTGACACAAATCTGGAATCTGTTATGAGTACAATAAAAACATGCAGTTTTTAGTAGTTAAAAAAAAGCAACTCAAGGTTGGTGTCACCCACCCGACAGATCTTTTAGCAACACTTCCCTCCCTCATAGCCTATGGGAGTGACTATCTACTAATAGTGGTGATGTAAATTGTGCGCTAGAAGAAAAGTGAGTCAATGCTCTTATCAAGGATTGACAAACTATGAAATCTAAGACCAATCAGAATGAAGATTGAGTGATGTGTGAATTGAATGAGTCAAGTCACCAGTCATGCAAGAAGTGAATCAACTGAGGAGTCATGTCAATCATATGAATCCATAGGATTGAGTGAATCATATGATATGTAGAGTGTGTATGAATCATAGATATGTGTCATATGTATGTTTCGTATATGTGAATCATACCCACAATCTGACATCCTACGGTATCAACAACAGAATAACTTGACAAGAATAACAATAATAATAAGGGGATCTGAAAGTCTCAAATCAATTGGCCAAGAGGCTTTTTCAAAAGAGTCCTCTGTACTAGTATCAACAACATCATGATATGTTGTATCTTCAGAAATTTCTTTTGTACAAATTATTATTAGTAGTAGTTGCTAATATTTCAATATGAAATACTTCTAGTTATTTAAATTTTTAACACAGGTTGGTGTATTGTTCTTCTCTCTGTATCTTTGTAAGATTTGTACCAATCCCAGACCTGTCTTGCAACCTCATTTGCCTTTGTTCCTTGTACAGGTGGTAATAGCCCAACCTTCAATTCTCAAAATTAAAAACTAGTGATGAGGTCAACCATGAATCCCACCATTCAATCATTTCTGCAGCAGGTCCAAAAATATAGTAGCATAGCACGTACTAGAGAGCTGTACTGCTACTACTAGTAGTGGTAGGAGGGGAAGAAAGTAATTGATTTCCACCACCAGCACCAACAGAAGCATACAATCTACTAGTAGTTGTACTAGTTCTACTACTAGCAGTAGTACTTTGAGGTTGAATTTTTTCACAAAAACAAATAGTGTAGGATGCATGTGTGGTGACTGGTTTCTTGATGCTAAGTTTTTGGATGGTATTCTGGTGAATAAATGAGAAAAGATGACAAGCAAAGATCATTAGAAATGTTTTTTCCGCAACCACCTTGTTGTTTGTTACTTTGTGTTAAGAAGATGCTGGTAGAAACAACAACAAAAAGTAACAACTGGTGGTACCTGTGCCTGTAGGAATAGTACAATACAAAAAAGGATGGGCTTAGTAGTCGTAGTAGTCAGTGGCACTGGGCAACAAGAAGTTCCAAGCAAGAGTAATAGTACTTCTAGCCATCAGAAAGTTGAAACTCATTGGAGTTGGCATGATGCTGCAGAGAGGAATAAGAAGAGCATGGCGGGGCAAAAGCAGTCGTCTGCCTTCTTGTTTGAACCATGATGATCCTCCCAGCAACAAGCTGCATCCAGTAAAATGTCCCAAAAACAATGATTGCTTCTACTAGTACACATTTGGGGTTCTGCTGTGGAATAAATGCTACTAGGCGACATGGGCATGAGAAAAATTAAAACAAGGTGCTTCCTATCTTAAGAAAAGGGTCACATTGGGAGGAAACTAAGGGTTTCAAGCACTTTTTGTGACATAATAGTAGCTAAGACTAGAGCATCAATGAGGTTCCAATTCTTCCTCCTCAGGAGCAAGAATTTGGACATGATTGGAGATCTCCTGTTATTGTAATATACCAGTTCATTCTTCACCTTATCATACTTGTTGAGTAGTAGTAGTACTACTTTTTGGGGCAACACTACTACTATTTTTTGTCATCTTGTACACTCCTCCTACTACTAGTACCAGGTATCAACTTTGTGTTGTTAGAAATAATCTGTAGACAAAAATCCTAATTTTATCACCACCTTGCACTTCTTCTGCTGCATTCAGTTTCTGATAGTAGTTAGTAATCATCAGTTCAGTAAGACCTTCTTGTAGTTGTATTTGGAGATGCAGTCAAAAGTCCACATGTTAGTACTACATCATGGTAATGATGGTGTAATCACCATGTAGGTTCAATATTCAGGCTGTTCTTCCTCCCCCCTATATACAAGAGAGGTGGTGAGGTGATTGTACAATATAGATATATAACCTAGTACCACTGATCATTGTACAATATCATGATACCCAATACATTACAAGTAACTTTCTTCAGTAGTGGATGCCTAGTAGTAGTAGGATCCCAGAAGAACCATCCAATATGAAATATGCAATGCAAAATTCAAGACCTCAAGAATAATCAAAATTTTGGATGTTGAGATTGTCCTTGGTGCAGTGGTCTGCTTCTTGTCTGAGTGTACTTTGTTTATCACACTCAGGACAAGAAGTGGTCTTCCTTGACCAACTACTGGTGGTGGTGTTTGTGGTGGTTGCTCTGGCCTTGACTGCTTCTTCTTCTTCTTGTATTTTGCAGCATAATACATGATGTGTAGAAGAAGTAGCATGAGTATCTTATGGAAGATGTTATTAAAATTCTTGTCTGTCTCTGGTGGCATATTGCATTTCACTATAACAAAATATCTTAGGGTTATTAAGAATTCTACTAGCAGCATTTTCAGCTGTTTCTTGAAACTTTACTGTTCTAGAGTGAGTTGGTAACTCTCTAATACTTACTAGTAGCTGGCTGTTAGTACTAATAGGTACCAGCACCACACTGTGCATGGTGCCCAGTATATTGATTTATTGTTTAGTTATCCAATTACAGAGGACATGCAATTATTAGTAAGCAACTAGTGGACTTCCCAAAAATTTAGCATACTCATTGACAAATAAAGCACCACAGTCCTCCAGCCAAAGTATTTGGCTGTTCTTCTACTTCGATTTCTGTTTTAAAATTGAAAACTGGTAAGTAGTGACAATAGAGAGGATGCTAGGAGAATAACATGCTACTAGTAGTAAGAATCATTGAGGTCCATTCTCAGAAAATTTGAATAAAGAATAAGGATTAGCTTCTTGCGCAACTTTGTGGTTTCATTTAACAACTCTTCCTCCTTGCATCAATACTAAATTTTTGTACTACAAGTACTAGTAGTCACAGCCCAACATCAGCAAAATTCATTGGTAAAATTGAGAGGAAAACTATGGTCAAGGTCTGAGTCTTGCCTATGGTGGCCCTAGACAAACAGCAGCAACAATAGCCCAGCAGCACACAAGAATGCAAGTAAAGAACCGAGTCATTGGAGCAATTTCCAATGTCACAACCTCAATGTACTCAATTTCTGAGAATTCAAACCATCAAAATAAAATAAGTCTCAACTAGAAAGTAATTTCATGATCAGATTTTCTTACAACAACTTATATGTACTACTGCTACTACTACTAATGACTGTAATCTAAGTAAGTACTATATTTAGGAAATAGTCACCACAAGCAGCTACAAGTAGATTGATTGATTTTCCCCCAGTAACATTCAGTAGTCTAAGTATGTCTGCAGAGTGCATCTCTCTGCCCAAGGCTTTCTCTCAATTTTTTCCCAACTTCCTTGCTGAGCTTCCTCAATATATTTTCGTTGGTGGCATCACTCCTTCAGGGAGGGGAATATTGTCCTATATTGTCCTCATATCCAAAGTTTTCCAATCAGTCTCTTTCCCTTCTCTCACTGCCAGCACTACTTTTAGCAGTATGGTTCTGGCGGAAGGGACTTGGCATCTCCTCCTTGTTATCAAACTGTTCAATAAAGCCTATACTGGTGGTAATTGAATTGATTTTTACAATGACTTTTGACTTTTATCAAGCCACTACCACTATTTGCAATCTTTTACGATACTAAATTCTTCCTAAAGATTGGAGACAAAAAGCTTAAGTACAGTAACAGCCCATGGTACAAGTGATTGGAAGATGATTTGCATTCTGGACGTTGGGATCTGCGGATGTTGTGGCTCTCGTCTCATCATCCTCAAACGTTTTGTTTCAAAATCTTTACCAAATCTTTATCTGCCATGGTGAAGATTGTGTCAGACTTTTGTTCAGACCCTTCAACAGCTGCGACGTACTCCTCCAAAGTAGATCCCAATGCGGTTTCCAAAGGCAGCCTCAATTCAATTAATTCCTTCCCGTCTTCCTGGTGACTGCGAACAGCCTCAAGCAATTTTCGTATTTCGTTTTCTCTATTCGACTTTCGAATCATCTGAGCTCCTTCAATAATTTCAGGTGTATACACTTGATTTGCAAAAACAAAGGTGCCCACAGCAGTGCAAAGAATTATGAATAGGATGCCTGTTGCCAGTCCACCAAAAGTAGGATCGCCGTTCGATGTTGCAATACTCGTTCCGCCCAAAAGTGCTACTTTAGTTTTGTCGGATCTTTTCCTTCTTTTCCAAGTCGGCGAGAAACCACCATTCTTTTCAAAGATGCTTAAAGTTTTCTGCGATTGCTGCAAATTGACGAGGGCATGATGTGAAGCAAAACCATAGCAAGGACATGGCGGAGCGAAAAAGAGCGCCGCTAAGAAAGGATACATACAGTGCACATTGAAATTCATCGCCTCCTCCGTCGGCTGTTAAGAAAATTCTTTTCTCCTTCGGCCATACGGTACTTGTGCTTCTGAATGCAACCAGAGCCAAGAGTAAGTGGCACACCGGAAAAGGATTTAGAAATTCAAAAAGGTTTGTGCTCTAGATGAACATCCATCGATTCAAATTTGTGACACGTTCTTCCGATTCTGAGAAAAAGATACTGCAATTCAATCTCTACGCTTCTTGAGTGAAGTTTGCAATACGTACGGTAGGTACTGGTACTCGTACATACAAGTTCAGCGTAATGTTGTATCCTTAATCCTTACGGAGTAAAAGTACCGGCCGGTACGGTAGAGGTAGCGTACGCAACTGCTATGGTGGCTACACCGAGGGCGAGAACAAGCCACTAATCAAGTACGTACGAAAACTGGATTCCCAACAAAAAATGAACAAATCTACTAGTATTGTGCTAATATTTTTGTTCCTTCATATTATTATTATTATATTGCTACTAGTACTAACAGCCCTTCCCACAAGTATTGGGTCATTCCACTATTCTACATTTTGTATTACTGAGAGACTAAGAAACTTTGATAGATTTTTAAAATTTGGACCCCCCTGCTTGTCCCTCAAGCCAGATTTTCTTGTTACAGACTGCAGAACTCTATGACAAGCAGAGAGGCGAGGATCTAAAGAACAATGCTTCTTGTGGCCTAAACTAGTTTCTAATGTAGCACCGCTTTTTGGTTCTCGGCCTCTTGCACAAATCGTGCTCTTGTTTCGTCGTCGCACTCCCTCCACATCTGTGCCAGAATCTTGGTTGTTTCGGGAAGCTTTAGTTTTTGACCATTTTCGTCAACAATTTGACTTCGATGCGAGGCACAAAATAACATGTATGCGGATGGAGACCGTTTTTGTTTCCCTGTTTTGCTCGTTTTCTTCGTGACCTTCACTTTCCTTTTCTTCGTTTTTGACACGCCTTTCGTCTTCGTTCCCGAGGATCCAACTCCTTCTTCCATTTCCATAGTATAGCGGTGTTTGTCGTCCTCGGCCATTTTTACATATTCAGCCTTCGCAGCAGCATCAATATCATTCCAACGCCTACCAAGCTCTTTTGAAATATCTCCCAGTTTCTTAAAGTCCTTTGATACCTCATCTCGGTTCTTTTTGCAGAAGAATATGTACGCCGAACGCGGGCGTTTTGGACCATTCATCGACGAGCCCCTAGCTGCGGTGTTACCTTTTTTCGACCTCCTCAGTTGCTTTGTTTCTTTTTGCCACTGTGCCTTTTCTACGTCATATGCTGCTTTTGCAATCGCTGCCTTCTCGACATAAGGTTTTTTCTCATCGTCGGAAAGAGAACTCCATAGCCTACCCAATTCCTTAGAGACCTCACCCAATGAAGAAAATGCAGCCGACACTTCCGGGCGCTTTTCTGCAGTAAAAAGAAAATAGGAAGACGGGGGTCTCTTCGGCCCCGGTGGAATTTCGATGTCGGTTGTTTTCTTCTTTGTCCTCTTTCCGGGACTTGATGCAGCTTTCTGTTGAATGAGCGTCCATGCCTCCTCGAGCGATAGCTCCGACGGATCGTCAATGTATTCAGACGGTAATTTAGCATTAACTTGATTCCAATTGATGTATGCACCGAAACGGCCTCGCTTTACAGTTATCATTGCTTCATCTTTCTCTCCAATTTCAGCGAGAACTCCTGCACCAAATTTGGATTTCTTGTTGATTATTCCGTCAGTTACTAGCACTTGTGCTAAGTCTCCATCGATAGTAATTACATCACCATCTTTTGGTTTTAATTGCATGAATGTGTTGTTGTACTTCAAGTATGGTCCATAAGGGCCGATTGATGCAACGATAGGCAAATCGTTCATCAAACAAACTGTTCTTGGTAAATTGACATACTGAATTGCTTTCTCCAAGCTGAGTCCAATCATATCAGCTAGAGTATCTCCACTTTCTCCATCCATATCTTCAAGGTCTGGCTTTTTGAAACTTCGATATTCACGGGGAAGTGTATGTGTACTTTTCTCGTCATCACCATCTTCTCCCCACTGAAGATAGCCCCCATATGGGCCTACTTTTAAACGAATATTTCTACCATCCTCTGGATGTTGACCTAAGATCAAGCCATCTTGCTCTTTGGTTTTCAATACGGCATCAAGGCCTTCCAATGTTATGGTTGAAATATCGGACGCCATTCCTGGGGGTAAACTTGCCTTGACCACTTTTTCCTCGTCGTCATCAGCCTTTGATGCAGAAGTTTTCATAACATATGGACCCCATGGACCAATAAAAAGGCCGATGTCTTCTGAGTTCTGAGTAGAATTCCAGGCCAAGGCAGGTAAGTCAGCACGTCGTGCGATGTCTGCATCAACGTTGTTATCAATGTATTCAATTTTGCTGGCAAGTCCTTCTTCTCCTTCATAGAATTCACTCAGGTATGACACACGCTCATTTTCGCTGACTTCAACTTCAGAATTTGCAATCCTGTCCAGTCTTTCTTCCATTTTCGCCGTAAAAGTTGGATCGACATACATCTCGCAATGTTTCTCTAGCAACGAAGTTACAACAAATGCACTCAATGAAGGGACCAATGGCCCTCGTCCGTTTTTAGACCCGGTAAAATCTTCACCTCCTGCAGCCCTCTGTGCACTGATAGCGGGTCCAGAGACCTCTTTAACTCCACCTCTGCGATTCGCGTCACTATTTATTGGAGACCCAATATAGCATCGATCTCTAAGACTTTTTACAGTACCAGCATACGTACTTGGACGACCAACACCCTGTGCTTCTAACTCTTGTATGAATGAAGCCTCCGTATATCTCGCTGGCGGTTGTGTCGTATGAGATAAACCTCTAACGCTGTCACAAGAGAGACTTTGTCCTTCCTCAAAGGGAGGTAAAATTGGAGCTTTTGAGTCTGCCTGGCGAGGATAAACCCTCGTGTAACCTGGGTCAACTACTACGCTTCCACTTGTACGAAAGAGAACCTCAGTCTCATCTTCGTCACCGGATAACCCCGTGATCGAAATCGACGTTTGGTTCGAAATTTGGGGTGTCATGTGAGAGGCAACCGTTCTTTGATAAATCAACCTATAAACTTCCACTGCTGCTTTATCAAAATCCAACGGTAGAAGTTCCGGTTTCAAAAACCGCCCATTTTCTCCCACTGCAGGTCGAATAGCTTCGTGGGCMGCTTGTGGATCAGGCTTTTTATTTTTGGATGATTTTGACGAGATTTTCCCGCTGTTTTCAGTAGCGGCAACGTAATTATCAGGACCTCCAAGGTCCTTTATTATTTCCTCTCGGATAGCATTTTGGGCATCTTCCGAGAGGTGGGTCGAATCTGTTCGCATGTAACTAATAAAACCTTTTTCATAGAGTTGCTGCGCCGACCGCATGCTTCCACTTACTGACAACCCCAATCGACGGTTGGCTTCTTGTTGTAAGCTCGACGTAATAAATGGCACTGGTGCTTTTTGTTTGCGTTCTTTGGAGGTGATTTTGTCGATCTTCCAAGACCATTGGTCTCCTTTTGTCTGAATAAGATTGGTGAACTCAGCTGCTGATTGTTCCGTCAGGTGTAGCTTATTTTTAGCGGATGGTGTAAGCTGATCGGATTGTTTGGGGTCAAAATCTGAGGTCCCTGATGCTAGTACTTGTCCATTTATTGAGATCAAATTTGTTTCAAACAACTGACCAGCATCATCATCGTCAAAGGCACTGAAATTAGCCTTGACGCCCCAATATTCTGTCCTTTGAAACGTCAGGCGCTCTCTTTCACGCTGTACCGTCATCGCCATGCCTACCGATTGCACTCTTCCAGCGGACAACCCGGGAGCCTAATTCGAGACAAATGTTTGATTTCAGAACAAAAATGAAGGCAGACGAGAAAATAAGATCCTGCTCCAATTTCGTTTTTCTGATGTACTTTCAAATAAGTTGAGCTCAGCTTTCCCTCTCATCGAACGAACTTACAATTTTTTTCCACAAAACGGGAGACACGGTAAATCCAGCCAACCGATCGAGAATGCGTCGAGCCTGTTGCGCCTCGACTAGATTATCGCGAAGGGATGTCTCCGGGTTTTCGATAGCTTCGACGATCGCCTTTTTGGTAATTTCTGTAAATCGGACCCTGAGAGGATGCTGTTTGTCCTCTGCTACTTTGCCTTTGGCGTCACTTGTGTTGATAAAGGGATTGCCCTCTCCTTCTAAGACCTGAAGTAAATGCCAGGCCATTGCCTCTCCTTCGCGGTCGTCATCGGTGGCTAGGATCAGTTGCTGGGCCGCAGCGCTTAGCTCCTGAAGTTTCGAAAGCATGTCTTCCTTCCCTTCAATAACTTCGTAGGTTGGACTATAATTGTTCTCCAGATCGATGCCCGCAATCTTTTGACCCTTGAAAGATTTCTTTTGGGGGATGTTTCGAATGTGTCCCATCGACGACGTGAGCACAAAATCGTACGCTAGATCGTTGTCTTTGACATACTTTTGAAGGATTTTCGAGATCGTTTGGCACTTGGAAGGCGATTCAACAACGACTAACTTGAATGGCCGTTGCGACTTTTTATTCTTTTTGGGAAAGGAAAAGGTGGGGGGCCCTTGGACTACCAGAGAAAAGGTATTGAAGTTGGTCTTTGCAGCTGACAGCGAAGTTGTAGAATGTACGTCCTGTTCTTGAGTTGTATAGGAACGCCGGCGACCGATATCTGTTACCGAAAAATGAATCGAACGAGACAGAGGAAACCGTTCGTGTGACGACGGGATCGAAAGGAGATATTTGGAAATTGTCGAGTGACTGGGTTTCCTGGTAAATGCGTTGGATCCTGATAGCAAGGCGTTGGAAAACAACCTTCGTCTAGTCGACTGCATTGGAAGGACCACAGCAATCATGATGCAGCAAAATGTGATGAAGCGGCCGATGGATCTTGTCATCGCCGGAGGCGACCGTTTCTTGCGATGGTGGTGTAGAGCACACAGTTCCAGGTTCCCCATTTCACACCTGGTATTATAGACTTCGGTATATAGATTCCACCAGCTTTCTATGGATATGGTATCTCGTGTGTAGATTGGTGCAAGCTATTGCAGGCTGTGTTTATGGCCTTCGTTCAAAGTTGCTAATCAGGCTTCTGGTACTCTTTTGTCCTGCCGCCACAGGAGGGCTTTCGATGTAGTAACGGTTGAGAATGTGTTCCTGAACTTGCTATCCTACTTTGTCGATCAACAACGAACGCCATACACCGCGGAACGTCAACACCCATCATCCGTTTTGAAGTTTTGAGATTTGAGAATACTAGAACAAAACGATTCAAAAAGGCATGATCTATTTTTATGGCGAGGGCTGACGGACAGACAGATTGACCGGAACGCTTGAATTTCAAACGGTTTCGTGACTGGGAGTTCGAATGAAATAACTTTCTGGGCGTGGATCCTTTGGGAAATTCCCCCAAATTAAATTTTTCCGTTTGTCTGTTGACCTGCTTTTTCGAACGACTGTGTTTTGGGTACGGTATCGAGTTCTCGACTTTTTTGAATTCAAACCGCTCTGTACGCCGCACAGGTACGAGAGTACTGTACGTTGCTGCCCTACGAGTACCCGTACCGTACTGTACTGTACGGTACAGTGCCATGTGCAAAACCGACAGTGACAACAAGTTTCATCGATTCACTTCTTTCATGTAACGATGAAGTTTGTGACGATAAAGTTCGTCGTTTACTGTAACTCCCAAACACGACACTCCATAACACCGACTGCACCATCACTCTAAGAAATAACGCAGCAGACAAACAATGAGGAAGATAAAAAGAACAATAATACCCGACTGGATGGTAGTTGCTCTGTCGGCTGCCTTCGTGTTTGTTGTTGTCGGTGCGAGTTCGAAGAACAATCGTCCGCACGTTCCATCACAGCCCAGAACTATTGGCAGCGTCGAGATTACCGCAACCGTAGAGACACGGACACAAGTGGAGGATAGTCCAGGTAATTCAACGATCGCCCTGAAGAAGAAAGTCACAAAGCCCAAGAAGAAACGGCCAAACGGCAAAACGAGTGGTTCCAACAGCGACAAGCGGTCGTATTCTTCCGGAAGCACCACCTCCACTTCGCTCCGCCGGATAAAAAGGGAGTACAAGGACGCGGTCGACATGGGGATTGCGTACGATTGGGCCAAGCAGCGCCTCGTCACACGAAAGTCAAAGACGAAAAGGGCCCCGTCGGTGGACGGCGACGCGGACGGGAGGATTCCGAGCATCATGTGTCTCGGTCCGATCACCACAAATCTGCGGCAGTGGCATTTCAGTTTTCGTGGCGCCGGGGATGGGGCTTACAGCAAGGGAATATACCACGGTCAGATATTGCTGCCGAAAGACTATCCGATGTCGCCACCGAGCGTACAGATGTGGACCCCGAGCGGCCGTTTCGTCCCCGGCAGGGATATATGCCTGTCTGCCTCCAATTACCACCCCGAGAGCTGGACGCCGAAGTGGTCGATCCAGGGAATTGTCAACGCCCTCCGGTTGCACATGCTCACCGCGCCCAACGAAATCGGAGGAATGCAAAGCACCCACGACGAAGAGGTCGAGTTCGCGCGGCTCAGTTTGGCGTGGAAGCAGAGATGGAGGGACGGTGGAAGCATAATCACCGTCGATCACAGACTTCTTCTGGAAGAGGGTATTTTGAGCGATGGAAGCTCGGAAGAACCAACGAACATTGGTGAACTTCTACAAGATCTTCGGGGAGAGACCGGCGTACGGGAAGAAAGCGAAGACGACGAGAGCCAAGGCCCCGCAGAAGTCGCAGCAGAACAAGCCGACCACGCGACCACCGAAGACGGCCTTTGCGAATACGGTAAGGAGAGCGACAATCGAATACGATTCGGTGCGAGATTCAGTCTTTCGATGAGCACTGTCACGTCGTTGGTGCAACTGGCGTGCTTGTACGTGATTGTTCTCTTGTTTTTCAATAGATGATAAACTACTAGTAGTACCCGAGTTTCATAGACCACTGCATCTGCAGTTTTTCTACCTGCAAATTCTGCAGTATTGTCAATCAATCGATGATAGTTGTGCACAAAGCAACATCTAGGTTTTCCTCTTCACTGGTGAGAGGAGATGGATAGTTTAATACAGGCGAGAATTGGACCGAACGATTTCTCCTCTCCTTTCAACAACTACCGGTACGAGTACGATGCTCTTATTCATACCTATCATATGGTACGGTACTATGTACTATCCATGTGATGGATCGACATCCGGAATTCGCGCTTACAGTTCGAATCGACCTGGTCAAAACAAATGGACGCTTACAGACAGATCGTGTCCAAAAAAGATTTTCCCACCGTCCGCCATCAAAAAATAAAAAATACCTACCTTCTGGTGCTACAGCACTTGATTGGTGCTCCACTGGTACCGGTACATCATCTATCAATCCAACCATAGCTTCTCGAACTCGCATCGGTAGCACAACATACCGTACATACCGCACGATACTACCACCACCACCACCACAGACCAAGGCTGCTCCGCTCTCGTCCCAGGGGCCACCAAACTTGCATCCGCCATTGCATCCATGAGAAGGAGGATCGTCCAATCAGCTCTCCCGACTCTCCTGTTTTCGTTCCGAGCTTCGTTGACCGTCCATTCCTTCGGTCGTCTCCCCTTGTTTTCAACGCATCCACACGGCCGGCACTCGCAGAGCAGGCACATTTTTCCCAGCCGTCCCCCGATCCGATCGACCACGGTCGCCATGTCCACCACTACGAGTACCAGCACCGCGGGCGAAGGCAACAGCAACGCCAACGACAACAAGCCGATCCTGGTGGTCGGCAGCGCCAACCAGGACCTGACCAGCACCACCGATGTCTTTCCGGCCCTCGGGGAGACGGTGATGGGGAAGAACTTTGCGACCGCCTGCGGCGGCAAGGGCGCGAACCAGGCGGTCGCGGCGGCGTCTCTGGGCATGGCACCCGTGGCGATGCTCTGCCGGGTAGGCGACGATCTCTTTGGGCGGAACCTGCTGGACAACTTCCGGGAGGCCGGGGTGGAGGTTTTCGGGGGAAAAGCCACCGTGCTCCAAGGGATTCCCTCCGGGGTGGCGAGCATCCTGGTGGACGAAGCGTCGGGGGACAACTCGATCGTCGTCTCGCCCGGGGCCAACTCCGAGCTGACGAAGGAGGACGTCCGGGCCGCCGTGGCGGGGATCGTGCCGTCCCAGGTGCTGGTCCAGCTGGAAATCCCCCCGCCGGTGGCCTTCGAGGCCCTCCGGGCGGGGAAGGAGGCCGGGGCAACGACCATTCTGAACACGGCCCCCGCTCCCGAGGGCTGGAGCCTGGAAGACCCGGAGATGCCCTTCCTGGAGCACACCGACCTCCTGGTCCTGAACGAATCCGAGCTCCGAAAGGTCGCGGGGGCCGGCGACAGCGACAACGACAGCGACGAAGAACGCCTGGCGAAATCCCTCCTCGCCAGGGGCGTGGGAACCGCGGTGATCGTTACCCTCGGCAGCCGGGGCGCCATGGTGGTCGAGAAGACCGGCGGCGACGGAGCCATAAGGACCGCCTCGGTCGACGCCCCCGGGGACCTCCCGGCGCGGGAGCTCCCCGTGAGGAGCACCGTGGGTGCGGGCGACGCCTTTTGCGGGGCGCTGGCCGCCTACCGCTCCGCCGGCCTGTCGCTCTCCGAGGCCGCGGGGTACGCCTGCGGGGTGGCCAGCACGACCGTCCGGAAGGACGGGGCCCAGCCGTCCTACCCGCGGTACGACGAGCTGCCGGAGTGCCTCCGGCTCGGCGGGGACCACCGCCCCCCCAAGCGCCCCCGGGCCTCCAGCGCAAGGCCGGTCATCACATTTGTCACGGGAAACAAGAAAAAGCTCGAGGAAGCCAAGCAAATCCTCTCGACCGCCGGTGGTTCCGCCCCCTTTGAGCTCACCAACCAAAAGATCGACCTTCCGGAACTCCAGGGCGATCGCTTCGAGATTGCCAGAGAAAAATGCCGCCTGGCCGCCAAGCAGGTCAACGGCGCCGTGTTCACGGAGGACACCTCCCTGAGCTTCAACGCCCTCAACGGGCTACCCGGGTACGAAAGGATGCCGCAAACCCTCGCGTTTGCTTTCTATAAGGACTATTTGTGTAATTGACACAATGGTTCTTTTTTTCGTGTTTGCACCGGTCCTCACGTTCTTTGTTTTTGCGCACCGACCCGTTTCTTTATTCTCTGCCCATCGCAACGCAGTCCCTACATCAAGTGGTTTCTGGAAGACTGCGGACACGAAGGACTGAACAAGATGCTGGACGGCTTTGACGACCGAACCGCGTACGCCCAAACCATCGTGGCCTACACCACCGGCCCCGGAGAGGAAATCCACATCTTCGACGGCAGAACCAATGGTAAGATCGTGGCCGCGCGCGGCCCCACCGACTTTGGCTGGGATCCCGTCTTCGAGCCCGACGAGGGGGAGGGCAAGACATACGCCGAAATGACGAAGGAATTCAAGAACAGCATCAGCCACAGGGGCCGGTCCTTTGAAAAATTCCGGGCGTTCCTGGCCAGCACCGGATCCGGCGATTGATGCCCGGTTTGAAGACGATCCCATCAGAACTCGTTAACTTTCTGTCAGACTACTACTAGCGAAAATGTTAAACGGCACCATACCGTACTCTGGGGTGTGAGGCAATAAAAAACACGCAAAACACAAGTTTTCGATAACGCGACGACATAGTAGAGTAGTTGAAGCTTATATTGTATTCGGCAATCGCTTTTCGGAATCAGTCGCGCAACAAAAAGTGCTTAGACAATGACATGCCAGTACAGTAAATGCAAGAAAGAGAAGAAGTAATGATAATCTTGGTGTAACGCCAAATTAGTACTCGATATTCCTCTTTCTTGCAGTTGACCGAACAGATATTAATCAAAGCCGCCATCAAAATCACCCCCGCCGTCTCCGTCACCATAGTCAAAACCTCCGTCATCGAAGAAGTTGTCGGCGTCCATGTCGTTGTCATCGTCCCCGAAATCCTCGAGTGGAACCTCCATGGAATCGTCCAGGTCGTCGTCATCGTCCAATCCGAGTTCCAGGTCGTCGTCGTCGTCGTCGACATCAATCGAAGCCGTAACGTCGGGGTTCACGTTCTCTTCTTCCTCGTCGTCGTCGTCGTCTTCCGTGAACATCACGTCTTCCAGTCCGATCGATTTCGTGGAAGACTTCTTTTTGGCGGGCTGCGCTTTGTCATCGTCGTCGTCATCGTCGTCGCCCAACGAGTCGAGTCCCAGGTCCAACAAGAAATCGTCGAGACCGGCGTCATCGTCTGCATCGTCGTCGTCGTCGTCCTTCGATTTCTTTTTGTCGTCGTTCATTCTATCGGGGGAAACCGCATCCGCGGTGATCTTAGCATCGTCCGTCGATCCGAGCTGTCCGAACATGCCCTCACCCAATTCTTGTGGGAAATCATCGACAAAGTCGTCGTCGTCTTCATCATCGTCCATAATAAGAGTGTCTCTCTTTTGCTCTTCCTCCATTTCTCGTCGTGTCCTCGAGGCTCTGCGGCTTCCTGTTCTCATCTCGGCCTCCATCTCCGGTGTTGCCCTGTGATGTTGTACGTTTCGAGAACCAATGAGCATACGAATAGAAAGACACATGCTCGAACACAAAAGAGCCACAAAACCCAAAGCAATTTCTCCGGATTAACCGAAACGAGAACTTACCATCTGCCTTGCTGTTCAATGAATTCCTCCATAGGAGTTGGATGAGGATGGGGAGGTGCCCATCGGTGATGCCACTAAGTAAATTTGAGAATATAGATCGGGTTAGACAAAGAATCATCGAATTGATTTAAAAAATATGCAGACGACACAACGCAGTGCAAACATACCTCGATTTGTTGAAAGTGGGGCCATGGCACCGGATCTGGATCATCGTCACCGATGGGGAGATCGTGAAAGGGCATGTTTTCGGGAGTGCGACCGGGACGCATCGTTCCGGGATATTCCATCATGGGTTCATACGTATCGGGCATCACGTCTATTTCTTCTTCCGGCCCCGCATAACCCGATCCGGGGGGAGGGATCAGACCCAAACGTGTGCTCGATAATAAAGGCGATTGTTGCTTGGCGGAAAACGCATCTGTGAAACCAACAGTGCAGATCAAAACTCCCGCTATGGATGCCATAGCGGTGCATCCGGCTATCCTTTGAGAGTACATCGCCGCTGTTTCGAGGTTCGTCTGTGTTATTTCTATACGTTCGGAGTATACGTCGAGATAAGCGCGTCTGATGTAGATGATTTTCGAATTCCTTTCTGAACCTAGTTTCGATAGGAAATTTTGGTTCCTATTCAATCTGTTGTGGGGTATGGTTTTGGTTCTTGGGTTATTTGTTCGTCTCTTTCCTGACCCTGTGTTGATGGGCGGGTGTGCATGCTTGTTCCTAACAATTTCTTGCTAGTTTTCACGAAGTCATGTCAGGGAGTGATGGGTGATGACGCAGCGTCTTGCCTAACCCGTCAACCATTTGGAAGGAACAGTACAAGTACTTTTTGCTACTTGTACGTCCGTCCGTAATCGTATCACGTTAGGAAGTACGAAAATGTGCGACGTCCTCTACGAAAAACCGGGAAGGTACTGCTGTAGTAGCAATTTTCCTAGAATCCCTAATAATTAGTGACTCATGGTCAAACACGAAGATGAAAAAATAGAAAATACTATTGCATCGTCGAATTCGTCACGCTCAAACTTTAGACACAACTGCACAAGTGGATGGCAATTTCAAAGAGCAGAATCTCTACCCTATTGGCACTCCAACCAAGAGTTCTTTCTAAACAATTTAGAATTCACTGCAACAATACTAGTTGTCATGCTCCGCTATTTCTTTAAGCATGATGAAGGCAATTTCAATCCCAAGTCAATCGTTGCTTAATGCTGTTATGTAACAAGTAGAAAGTGAGACCTCGTTCTTGTAACAAGTAAAAAGTGAGACCTCGTTCTTGTTGTCGTCGTTAACCATTCAGTTATCATAATACTCGCAAGGTAACATATTCTGGTTATCCCTGTATAAAAAATCTTGTTTCAGGTTGCCTGGAGATACTGCTGAAAGAACTTTTTTGGTCCTTAAAGGAATCTTGTAAATGCTTGTTTGGTGGGTAAAGCACACCGTTGAGAACAAAGTCCATGAATTGGAATGCACAAATAATTATGAAATGGGAATCATCAGATATTTCTACCATCCACTTCAATCGTGCAGCATAATATTTTGACCACAGGGATCGCTATCCTGATTCATGCCATACTGACTGTATCGAGAAGGAATTGGGTTCTGAACGAGATAAATCGTATGGATAGGTTTCTGTCAGGGGAGCGCATTTACTTGAACGTTTCTAGCTAAACACAACAAAAAAGAAAGTAGAAACAAGGTCTCTCCAACCGACATATTCACGATGCTGTTCTCTCCAACCGTGTTCAAGATCTACTGTAAATTTAATGTAAATCAACGATGTTGCATTTCATTCTGGTGCCATGTGTCATCGTCATGACACTGAATTAGTTCATAAATTAGCACATTGTATTATCCTGGTCGCCGCTCGCCTAGAGAGGCATCACAGAAATGCCATTTTGTTTCTCGTTTAAATTGTTAGGTGCATGGCAAAGCCATTGAGGAGTAGGCAAAATAGAGCGGAAAGCCAAGCAATTCGAAGCAGATCGTGCATAGCTGTTCAACACTTTGTGTAAACAAGTGAACAATGAGAGGCCGCAACATATATGAGATTTATCCTTCTTGTTGCGTAGACATTCGGGAAGGTACAGAGGTACTAACACCCACTCCATTTGCGTCAATCTGATCCAGTCCCAGGTCATTCCAGCCTTCCTCTCTTCTTCGTCTCTCTGCCGCTGTTTTGTGTATCACATATTTTCGAAAACAAAGGAAGCGTCCGTGAGATTTTCTTTTGACCCTCTTTTGGCCCGGGAATCGACCAAAAAGATCGGCGCACGCGGGAGGTTTCTGCTTGTTGTTGTTGTTGTTGTTGTTCTCGACAGACTTACCGTTGTTTGCGGCCGAGGCGGAATTCCCCGTCGACGAAACGACAATGGCGTCCGCGTCGAGCTCGCCTTCCTCCAGCAGGGGGGCAACCGCCGCTTCGTGGCGCGTGATCTCGACCTCGTCGTCGCTCAGCGTGTCGGAAGCCCAGCTCTCGTCCACCACGTGAAGGGCCACCGGCCTCGCGGCCTTCGAGAGGGGCTGGCGGGTGTATCTCGCCACCGCGGAGTAGTTGCTGTCGGAGGGCATGTTGTACTTGAAAAGGGGATCTCTGCGTCGTGGGTGTTTTTGGTCCAAGTATGTTCAGGTTGGGATCGTGAGTTATATTGGTCGATGTTCGAAGACACGGGAGGTTTTGAAATAATTTGAAATTCGAAGCAGAAAAGCTGTAAAACAATGCATTAGTCCCGCAAGAAATCGAAACATGAATGGAGTAGAAAAGTTGCAACAGTATTTTTCTTGAAATTAGTTTCTCAACAAAATAGCGAGAAGGGGCAGGAGATCAATAGAGAGAAAGTTACTCTTCTTACACTACTTTTCACCCCAGACAAACAGTATTTCGAAGGCCGCCAACAGAAATGTGGTAGCTGTTGCTTCTTGTTATACTGAGTTTCATTTACTACTATGGAAATCAACAAGTCCTCACGCACAGCAAATGCTTGGTAGTATTAGACAGTAATATTAGTAGCTAGCAAACATGACTACAACAACATTATAGCAGTGGTGGTTTACCACTAGTAGGACTTCTTGTGTCGTCACGATGGTTTGCTCCCAGTGGGCAGATCTGGGCTGTGCTCGTCAGCCTGATAGACCCAAGCCGAAATCGACTTTGTCTTTGATTTGTTACTGTAGCAGTCGAAACGAATGCACGCATCGATCTCTCTATGGAAACCCTTCCACACACAGAAGTTTTGGCAGGATTGAAAGATCCGGCTGGGGTGTGCAGAGACGATAGTACTTGTGAATCCATGCACCGTGGCCCGGCCCCGGCTTCGACAGTTCATGGGTAGCTTTGCACTTTTCTCTGCGACAAGGCAGAAACACTGGTAGTCTTCCTAGCTACCCATCGGGTCATAACTCTGGCGGAGAGCATCGGAGCCAAACCTTGTCCGCCTCCGCTGTGGGGCTGCGTACTCCCTTCCCGGCGGATTCGTTCGTTTGTTCGCTCGATTCGTTCCCTCCCTCCGTGCGGACCTGCCGGCTCCTACCCGTCCCCGCGCTCGAGTTCCCGGACCACGTCCCGGGTCGTCAGAATCCGGCAAAAGCCGTTCATCCCAAAGAGCCCCTTGTAGTGCTCCTTCTCGCTGTGCGCCGCGCACGCATCTTCCGCCACCGTGACCAGGTAACCCAGGTCGGCGGCGTCCCGGACGGCCGACTCCACGCACTGGTCCGTGAGCTGGCCGCAGACCACCAGCTGCTCCACAAAGAGCCTCCGGAGCAGGACGTCGAGGTTCGTGGTGCAAAAGGCGCTGCAGGCCGTCTTGGGGACCACAATGTCCCCCCTCCCGGTGTGGGGGTCGGGCGCGAGGGGGGCCGGGAAAAAGATCTCGTCGTAGGTAGACGACACGGTCGGGACGTCCCGGAAGAAGGGGCCCGACAGCTTGTAGTCGATGCTCAGGTCCCGGCCGTCGTTGGTCATCGACTGGATCATGACAAATATCACCTCGGGGAAACCGGTGGGAGGCTGGTGCTCGTGGAGGCTCTGCGATTCGTTGGTTGTGCCGAGGCTGCTTCCGTCGATGCAAGAATCGCCATCGAGGCCAGAATCGCCATCGCCATTATCATTGTCTTTGTCGTCGCTGTTGTCTTTGTTGTCATCTTTGTTATTGTCTTTGTTATTGTCTTTGTCACTATCATCGTCACTATCATCGTCGTTATCATTGTCATGGTCTTTGTCTTTGTCGGTCACTATCATCGCCATTATCATTGTCTTTGTCGTCGCTGTTGTCTTTGTTGTCATCTTTGTTATT
The DNA here is from genome assembly GCA_900660405.1 of Pseudo-nitzschia multistriata. NCBI lineage: Eukaryota > Bacillariophyta > Bacillariophyceae > Bacillariales > Bacillariaceae > Pseudo-nitzschia > Pseudo-nitzschia multistriata. Next base: position 119,887 of record CAACVS010000564.1, read on the forward strand.
GTCTTTGTTATTGTCTTTGTCACTATCATCGTCACTATCATCGTCGTTATCATTGTCATGGTCTTTGTCTTTGTCGTTGCTTTTGTCGTCGTCTTTGCCATCGCCATCGCCATCGCCATCCAAAACCTCGCCACGCCTTACGCGGAACGAATCGAACATCCCCCCAAAGGCCTGCTTTTTCGGCGTCTCGCTGGTGCTGTCGCGGCTGCTGGCTCCATCTCGGTTTCGCCGGAAGGAACCCAGCAGTCCCCCAAACGCCCCGTGGTTGTTCCTGCTGTTGTGGTGGTTGTTGTTGTTGTTGCTGCTGCTGCCGGGCCCGGGTGGTGGTTCCCCGTCGCGCTTCTTCCGAAAGGCCTCCAGCAGGCACCGGACGTTGTCCAGCATCCTCGGGAGGGATTCCTCCCGGTAGTAGTCGGGAACGACGGGCCGGTCGGTGTCGCAGCAGTGCCTCTGGACGTCGATGACCAGCAGGGCCGACCGCGACGCCACCAAGGGGAAGTCGCACCGGTTCGAAACCCCGGCCCGGACCGATTCCCGGATTGGAAGCGAAAGGGGCATGGCGGTGTGTTGTGGTGTGTTGTGGTGTGTTGTGGTGAATTGCGGTTGCCGGGCGAGTCTTTCGTGTGGGGATGGTTGGTGGAAAGATAGTTAGCAAGTTCTGTTCCGAGAACATTTGTGTTGTCGTTTCGTTTCGGTATTCATACGTATCTTTTGAGCCTCAACGGTTCGATTGACCGGATTGAACGGCCTTTGGTTCGACCTTTGTTTTGCAGTCTACAATAATACATATGCCGTAACGGTCATTTTAACGGCACACAATAACTTACACTTTCAGTCCAGTCCCGGTTGTCAGGAAAGAATTTCGCATCCTGGAACCTTGCCTCGTCGTTCCTCCTTCAGTTTCTCTCGTCTCGTCACTCCATCCAACCAACAATCTTATGTCGTATGGTACCGAAAAAAGGACGGACGCGAATTGCCATACTACGGTACGGGTATATGCAACAATCCGACAAACACGACAACCAAACCCACTGCTTCTTTCATACCGTAGCATTTCGTTCGAAACAAGGCATCGCGCTGCTTCGAAACTTTCGCACTGTGATTTTTTTCGAAGAGAGAAGAGATCGCTATTGCTCCATCCGAACGGAACACCGAGTGCCGCAGAAGCCACGTATTCGTATTCCTCGGAATACCTTCCCAACCTTCCAAACCACAACCATGTCGGGAGACGAGTGGACGACCATCCAGAAACCAACCCGCCGGCGCCGGCCGCAGCGCCGCCGCAACCACCAGCACGGCACCACCGTTCCGAGCCCGGCCCTCGGAAGCGGCAAAAAGGACGCCTCGGCCTTTTTCGAAAAGGCCGTCGCCGCCACGCTGCGGTCGTCGGTGGACGCGGGCGGCGATGCGGTCACCCCCGACCAGATCGAGGGGGCCTTGGAGGCCTGCCTGGGGGAGCTGCGGCAGAGCCGGTACTGGGAAACCGTGAGGGAGGCCCTGGACCACCCGGCCGGAGGCACCGTCGGCGGCCCCGGGTTCCGGTCGATCGTCTGCTACGGGATCGGTGCCTTTGGCACGAAGCGGCCGTCGGGGCCCACGTGGCAGCTCGCGCTGGCCCTGCTGATCCGGGAGCACGCCGGAAGGGGGAAAGGCCCGCAACCGCCTCTGCCCAAAATGAGCTACTACGAGCCGATCATGACGCCACAGGAGTCCGAGGTGCTGGAACGACTCGGCATCACGGTGATCGAGGAGAACGAGCGGGGGAGGCGTTCCGTGAACAGCGGCGACCAAAAAGGCAACAACGACGGCAACGACAACAGCGCAACCCTCTTTTTCATGCCGCACTGCCCCCTGTCGCTCTACACCAACCTGCTCCACACCAACTGGGACTGCCTGCGGCTGGTGGCGATATTCGGCAACTCGCTGGGCAACTACATAAACGGGGGAAACACATCGATCGCCACCGATCCGCAGCGGAAGCAGGCACTCTCGATTCTGGAGGTCCTGCAGCCCTTCTGGGAGGTCAAAACCCTAGAAATGGACAAGAGGGACGTTGCCGATCGCTCGGCCTATTTCGAGCAAGCCTTCAACGATTCTAGTCTTACGTACTTTTCTGCAACTAACCGTTCCGCCACCGCCGATATGCCCTGGCCGGAGCGGCCCCACCTCGATGCACCATCGCAAGACGGCGGGGGCGAGGTCCTGTAGACCGGGTGCCGTTTTGGTGGGGGGTTTGGCGTGTTGCGGCGTGTCGTGGCGTCACCCCTCTTCGTTCCCCGTGAGCCACTCGGCGTCGAGGCCCGACCCGTACCGCTCGGCGTGCACGCGGTCCAGAGCCCGGGCGATCCTTGCCGTCGTGCTCTTGCTCCCCCACTCGTCGGTCCGGTGGCGGAGGCTGCGCACCATGGTCGCCGCCGCGCAAGACCTCCCCTCCCGCACGACCACCGAGAGGAAGTCGACCACCCTGTCGAACGAACCTTGATCGCGGACCGGGCAGCAGCCGTCGAGGAACTCCCTCAGCGGCAGCACGTCTTCCCTCCACGAGTCTACCCTAGCCATAAACCGAATCCTTTTTCGTTCCGAATCCTGCTTGGTCTTTTTAGTACTAGAACGTGTCGCGTGGCTTGGTTTGGTGGTCGTCGCAAAATCGCCGCTCCTTCGCTTTGGTTTCGGACGCGGCCGTTCCCCCGCATCGGTCGTGCCGGGGATGGAGGTTCTCGGTCTTTGGTCGTTGCCGCCGGCTTTGGCCGCCCGCGGCGCGGGCTTCGACAAAACGCCCACACGCTGGTCGTCGTGGTTGACCACCTGGAGCTTGATCTCCAGCGGGAGCTGTTCCAGCTGGGTCAGCGAGATGCTCGTGCGTTCGTGGCCCGATTTCACGGCCGCGAGCTTCATCATGCGCTTCAGGCTGGTCTGCCGGAAGCGACCGGCGTTGTGGAAGGGTCCATGCCCCTGTCCGTCTCCCTCCGGCTGTGCCTTTGGAACACTGTGGTTGAAAGGTGCCTCGTCGATCGTCCCGGCGCCTTCGTCCGTGGCACCGGCAGCGATTTTGTTCATTCTGGAAAAAACCTGCTGCTGGAGATCCGGGGGCAGCGCCTTTACCTGGCTCATCTGGATCTGGCTCATCGGGGGCAATTCGATCACCAGAGGAGAATCGAAGCTTGGGTTGTTGTTTCCATCCACTCTCTCTTCCAAATCGAGGTCTGTGACAGACTCGCCTTTCGATTGCGGTGTGAATTGCAGAACATCGGGATCGAAGCGGGGCTCGTCGTCGGCAACGCCGTGCCATGGTTCGGTGTCTCTGCTCGAATCTCTCACCGGCAGCGTTCCGGCGTCGGCACGCACCCCTGCATTGCCTCCTTTGGTGGCACCGGTACCCTCACCCGCTTCCCTCATTCTCGAAAGAATCTGTTTTTGGAACTCTTGGGGCAGTGCTTCGACCTGGGTCATTTTGATTTGGCTCATCGGAGGCAAGTCGATCACAAGCGGTGAGCCGTGATTCGCAGGAGATTGGTTCCCTTCCCCCTCGGTTTCGGGGTCGATTTCCGACACCTTTTTAGGTTCGGGCGTAGATTCCGAAACACGTTCGACCACACCAATTTCTTCGTCCATTGGTTGGTTCGTCGTTTCACCCTTCTCTTTTGAGCTGCTGTTTTCGTGTGCCGTCCGGTCGATGTTTTGTTGCAACCAGCTTTTCATTCCGTGGTTGTTCCTTTCGGTTCCGGTGGCACCGTCGCTCTCGAGATTGCTGATCGTGATGCCCATGCCACGAATCTCGTTGATGTCCTCGATTCCGAATTCTCGAAACAGGCTCATGCCGACCCTCTTGAACACCTTGGAATCGCTGGTTGCCACGTCTCCGGGCGTGCCCGCGCTCTTCGAGAGGTTGTGGCAGGATCCGTGGCCCAGAAATTTGTGGTGGTTGCTGGCGCCTTTTTTCCGCTGCTTGATCTTCAGCGTGAGCCGCTTTCCCTTTGTGGAAATCCCCAGCATGCGTTTTTCCACTTCTTTTGCAAGGCCCTCCATGAAATGGTCGATTCCGTAGGGTCCGTCGAATCGAACGCCGTAGTTGCATTCGGCTCCGATCGTCTTTCGTTCTACGGGCGTGATGGGCCTGTCGTCTTTTCCTTGCGTGAAGGAAAAAATCTTCTTTCCCGTCCCCGGTCCCAGGATGCGAATCAACTCCGATTCTCCCCTCGGTCCGAGATCCCAGACGTCCTGCACCGATACAAGGCCCTCCTCCGTGAGTTTCTTTTCGGTGCGCCAACCAACACCGTGCATGTCTCGAAGCTTCAGCGCTTTCAGTAGCTCTCGATGATCTCGAACGCAGAACGAGTTGTTGGGCTTTGCTCTGTCCGTCCCCAGCTTTGCCAGGAACTTGTTTGGTCCCACGCCAATCGACGCCGTGCACCGTGTCGTTTCAAAGATTTCGGTTCGGACCGATTCCGCGAGGTCGGAAGCGTGGTCGTAGACTTCTTCCCAGCCACCCGAAGCATCGAAGCTTAGCTCGACGTAGGCCTCGTCGCACGAGACCATCTCCACCGTGCCGCAGCGGTTTTCCGAGCGGGCCAAGCGATCGAGAATCTCCAAAACCTGCTGGGACACTTCTTCGTATCCTCTGAAGTCATAGTCCAAGACGATGAGATCGGGGCAAAGTTCTTTTGCTCGCCCCAAGAACATTCCCTTTTTGATCCCGTACTTCCTCGCCTCGTAATTACATGTTGCACACTCCGAGGAAGACTTCTTTGGAATGTGTCTCGATTGCTGGGCTTTGGAATGATCAAAGGAGGATTGGCCCGATCTGCCATGGCCGTCACTAGGCCGTTCGTTTGTGCTGCTCTTTCCATGGTGCGAAATGACGACAGGTTTGTTTCGGTATTGGGGAAAGTTGCGAAGGACAACCGATGCAAAGAAGCAGTCCATGTCGACGTGAAAAATGAGCTTCTCAGCGGGGGAGGAAGAGACGGATCGGTTGGGATGATTGGTGGACGCCGTTCTCTGCTTAAAACTCCCAATGAAGCTAAGTCGAGAGGCGGCAAAATAAGAGTCGAGAAAGTTTGGATCGGTTCCGACGGTTCGAACTTTTCCATTCAGGAACTTCCTGTCGGTCGTTCCGGTCTTTTCCGGACTGTGCTGCACCCCGTGGCCATTCTCGGGTTTGCTTTTGGCCGGGGACCGCGGCTTCGTTTCTTCCGACTCGGAATGGTTTCGATCGGCTTTTTGCGGGGATCTGCTTGGATTGCAATCGCTGCGTGGCGGGGGGTTCTTCGGCTTTGCATAGGGGTTGATGTACTTCGGGCCCGTCTTTTGTGGTGACAAAGGTGGAGGCAAACGCGCAGTCTTGGTGCCCTGGAGTGGTGCGGGAGCACTCTGTTTCTGAAACATGGATCGGATACCCATTTGCTGCTGATCCTTTTCTTCGATGAGAAGATAATTTCCGTGCGGAAGCAGCTTTCCTTCCCGGACACTATCCACGATCCAAGACGGACGGCAAACCGGTCGGGGCCGTCTGGCTTTCTTGTACACGTTGGCCTTTGCCATCTTTTTTGTTTTTGTTTTATTGTTTCATTGGCACAAACGACAAAAAAACCAAGTGAGATCCTCCACGAGCGAGTTCACTTCCGTAATGATCTACGGTATCTCTAAGATGCAATCGCAACGACACACAATCGAGGACAAACCGACTCACCGACAGTTGCTGCGCAATGATGTGCGTGACCCGCTCGGTTTCGTAGGTTTCCAGGTCCCCCCCGTGCTTTTGCAACAGCCGCTTGATGGTTTCGTTGTCCGGGCTGGTGTAACCGGCAACCTTTACGACGACCCCGTAAAAGAAGAGGTCCGGGCGGGACATTCGGATGCTTCTCGGCGAGGGAGGCGCTTGCGTGCTCGCGGCCACATTCGTCGCTGGCTGCTGCGATGCCCCGCCTCTTTCGCCGTCGAGGGATTCGGAATCGGATTCTGTGTTTGTTGCTTTTTCTTTTTCCCGGAACGGCACGGACGGACCCGAATCGATTCCTTCCGGCCAACCCGAACCGTCCGAGGCAGCAGCCACCTCGGCGGCAGCGGCGTTGCGTGGTTGGCAGAAAGGATCGTCCCCGCTCGGTCCCCGATCGCTGGAAAGGATGGTCGGTACGTTTTCGGCTGCGGCCGAAAAGATTCGGACCAGTTCCGCGAGGCTGTCCTCGGGCTCCGGGGCCGGAACCTCGGCGCTCTGGCTCGGGGGTTCTTCTTCCTCGTCGTCGGCGGGCGGCTCTTGTGTTTCGTTCCGGGCCTTTTTTCGGCCCAGCCTCTTGTTCCCCCTTCCGTGGCGTCGTTTCAATCGACGGATCACCGATTCCATGGTGGTCCTCCCGCGCTCCGGTCCGGTCCGCGGGCGGGCCTTGTCGAGAAACCGCACCGAGCGGTCGCCTTGAGCGGGTGCGGATGCGCCGCTGCTGCAATGGCCGCCGCCGTTCGGCTCGCTCGGCTTAAGGGACGGCGAAAGCGGCCATTGCCGCAGCGGCGCGAGCGATCGTTTCCCGAGCAGCGTCGGTCGTTCCCCCGGACCACCGGGTCCCCCGGCCGGCTGTCTCTCCGGGGCTTTCCGGACCGGGTTCGTCTCCGAATGGTGTCGTTGTGGCTGCTGTTGTTGTTGATGATGATGATGTTGCTGTTGCTGTTGTTGTTGATGATGTTGTTGCTGTTGCTGTTGTTCCGAGGATGGCGGTGGTGGTGGGGGAGGAAGGACCAGCCCGAACTGGCTTCGCTGCCCCGCGATCTTCAGCGCCATGTAGTTTCGAAAGGAGTCTTCCCCAAAGGCGGCGCCACTCCCGGTCCGTCGGCTGGCCTGCTGCAGGTCGACGTGCTCCGGCTGCATCGACTTGGAAGGTTTCACCATGGTGGTGGTGGTGGTGGTGGTTGTTGTTGTTGGTTGTTGGTTTTTGGTTGTTGTTGTTAGTGGTGTGGTCTCCGGAGGAAGGAACGGGGATCAATTCCGTGGGATCGGTGGGATTTCAACACCGGGGTCCACAAGAAAAACAGTAGCCTTGAGTCGTATTCGAGAGCTGGTGACTGGGAAAAAGAAGGGATTTCGATTCTACCCTCGCTGCATCGGACAACACTCAAAACCAAAAGCATCCATCGATTGCAAATTGGCGAGGCATCCTCCCGATCCTGGGTCGATGGTTTCAATCGACTCGAACGTTCATTCTTTCCATCATCTGCCGTATAAATGATACTGTCGCTTGCAGAGTCTTCCGAGGTTTGGTTGCAGAGATGTTCCAATTCCAATTTCGTTTGGTGTGCCAAGCGTCTTCCAGTTCCCGAAAATTCCATCCGAGAGATGAAGAAACAGAAAGCGTCGCGATTAATTTGGTGCAGTGGCTACGTACGTACTGGTACGTTCAACTACGTAAAACCGTTTCGTCTCGCAAAAAATGCTTTTTCCTTTTTCTCGCTGTTTTTCATTTCCCCACATTCTGTAGCCAGTAGACAGTAGACGGTAACCATACCGTACATACGTACGTAGTGGACATACGTACTCGTACCTCACTGTACGTCACGGATCGTACGATCTCTTGTACTGAATCGAATCGAATCGAATCGAAAGAGTCAATGTTCAAATTCCCCTGGTAGCCATCAACAAGTCACCGAAATTCAGATTTTTTTTTCACACCAACAACAAACACCAACGTCAACAAACGATACGAAACAAAACCAAACCAAACAACGGAACCTTCTTTTCACCTTCGAACGTTTCGATCATTGCCACCACCACCACCGAGAGCATTCACCATCCTATTGTTCTTCAACTCAACCCAACCCAAGTAACTCGAAAACACCGACGCGACATGCCGTGGCTCGAAAACCGAAAACTATTGGGTGGACGAAAATGAATCGCATACTAGCAACGCTGTATTTCGTCAGGTCGGCATGGTCCGTCGAGGCTTTGGCAGCGACTCCCGTGCTTTTCCGGGGACCTCCGGCACTGGCATTCTCCTCCGCAACCGCTTCTTTGCAACGAACCACCGGCATTCCTTCGAATCGGAAATGGCGGTTACGCCTTCGCTCGGCAAGCCGGTGGACGAATGCAATGGCACCCCTGACGGCAACGCCGAGCGCCGGCATCGACGCCGCCAACGCCAACGCAGACTCCAACGCAAACGGCACGTGCTGCACCGACGAGGAGGGGGTCCGCGCGCTGCTCGGTGCCCAAGACTTCGACCGCATCGACGGTTTGGTGAGGGAGCGGTCCCTGGCCCGGTGGCAGGGAAACTACACCGGCGCCGACGACCTGAAAGAACGGATCCTCGGCGATCCGGGCATCCCGGGCGGCCACGAGGTCTTCCTGCGGGACCTTCCCCGGAGGGAGGGGGGCGGTGCCAGGTGGAGCCTGGTCCCCACGGTGGGGCAGCAGGCCCGGGACGAGGAGTTCCGGTCGGGCACGAAGATACTGCAGCTGGCGCACGCGGCGCTGGGGCTCGCCGTGGAAGACAACCAGCGGCCCCGGACGCCTTGGCGGAACCGGCCCCGCACCGAGTCCCTAGAAGCGCTGGTGGACAAGGCCAGGGCCCGGCTCGAGGTCCTCCTGGAGGAAACGAGGACCCTGGAGCAGGCCGAGGCGGCACCGGACGTGGAGGTCTCGAAGAAGCAGACCACGCTCCGGACCGAGCTGGGGGGGAGGACGGCCGCGGACGCCGCGCTGTGGTTTGCCCTGGCCGGGACCAAGGACGCCCGCCTCTTTCGCGGGCTGGCGGACGCGGCGAGCTGGGAGCTCGACCGCTTCGGCCAGCGGCCCTCCTGCAAGAGCAAGAACGTCTACCAGATCCTGGAGCGGTTTTCGGCGGCGGGGCTTTTGGGGCACGACCGGCTGGAGGCCGTGGCCCGGAGGTGCCTCCGTTCCAAACAGGCGGGGGGGGGAGGTTTCGCGGGCGAAACCGAGGGTGCCCTTGTGCCGGCGGCGTCCCCGAACCTGCACTCGGACCGATCGCTGCTGCTGATCTGGAAGTTCGCAACCAAGCAAAAGAAACAGCAAGCATTCCTGCGCTCCGTCCGGAAAGAATGGGAAGACTACCACCGAGAAGAAGGATCGCACAACGCCACGGAAACCGAAACCGAAGAATCGTCCAGGGCATCCGGTGCCGCCAGCAATCGTCCGGACGAAGGACCCTCCTCCTACGAGTGGGAGACCATGTTCCGAGACGCGACGCGTCCCCTCGTGGTCGACGTTGGCTGCGGGATGGGGGTGTCTCTGCTGGGGCTTGCCTCCACTCCCGGTCGCCAAAACGGCGAGGAGCGAGAATCGGCGCGCCTGTTGCTGGGGGGCGACGCGAGGTGGTCGGACTGCAACTTTGTGGGCGTCGACCTGGGTGCGCTCGGGATCGGGTACGGCCGGGGGATCGCACATCGGTGGGACCTAGAGGGAGAGCTCGCCTTTGCCATCGATTCCGCGGAAGACTTTTGCCGGAAGCTCGGATCGTATCCGGGGGAGGTGCGCTGCTGCATGATCCAGTTTCCGACGTGAGTATCTTTGGAGCGCTGCGTGGCGTATTGGTTTTGCGTTTTGCGTTTGCGTCGTCGTTTGCGTCGTCGTTTGTTGTTGGGCATTGCCTGATCGGGTTGATTCGTCGCGTTTTTTTTTAAATTGTGCAGACCGTTTCGGTTGCAAAACAAGGACGGGGGGAACTCCCAGCTCCCCGCGTCGCAACTCGATGGTTTCATGGTCACGGAGAAGCTCTTGGAAACCATCCACTCGAGCCTTCATCCGACACGGGGAAGGCTCCTCCTGCAGAGCAACTGCGAAGACGTCGCGGTGTGGATGCGGAACCTCGCGTGCCGAACCGTCGGGTTTGAGTCGATCGACGACGACAACAAAGACGACGACCGGTCCGACGGTTTGTCCAAACAACAAAGAACCCCGCAAAGAACGCTGGATTGGATGGCAATGGGCGGGGAACGAGCGGAGGGCCGCGGCTGGTTTCAGAGAAATATTTTGCACAGAAAAGGAGCCACCGAAACAGAAGCGACCTGTGCGATCAACGGAACTCCTATCCACCGCTGCCTCTTGAAGAGAAAGGAATAAAAAACAGATCGTAGAAAGCGACACTGGATTCTAAAACTATTTTAGGGGTACCAATAGGTCGCAACGTACTCTTATCTAGCTTCGAGACCCGACCACAACAAAAATCTGCCCCTACTGAAAGGCATCGGCGTCGTCATCTATTCCAGAAAACGTTTCCCTCGCTAGCTTTCCCTTGGAGAACTCTCCTCTCTCTAACATGGGCACCAGGCCCGGAGATCCGCTGTAGAGACCCCCAATCGATTTGCCATCGACGAATATGTGCGGCAACGAAGACTGACCGGTCATATCCAAGAGTGCTGCCCTCTTGATGGCTCCGTTTTCGGCAATCAAACCGGGGAGCCACTCCTTTCCCAGCGATATCTCCTTGTACTCCACGCCGAGTCGTTCCAGGAGGGATTTTGTCTCGGAAGAAAAGGGCGACAGTTCGTAGGTATAGACAACTACGGCCTTCCTAGAGACCTCGGCCTCGATCTCGCGCCTTGCACTCTCGAGGTTGCCCCTGTAGTTGGACTCGGCGTCTTTTTCTCCTGCTTGCAGGGGGGCCAGAAAGCCAAAGACGGGCTTGGCCAGGGCCATCACGTTGGTGGATGCCCAGCCGAGTATCTCGCTCGGGGGGGTCCAGAGCGCGTAGGTCTTGTACAGATACTCCACAATGTCGGCGCTCTCCGGCATGGACACCCCGGTGTTGGGGTCGATGAGGTAGGGGCACTGCGAGGAGCCCCCGGTGATCGACGCGAGCTCGGCGCGACGGGGGGATTCTTTCCCGGCCGAGCGCAGCTCGTAGGTGATGTCCAGTTCCGTCAGCACCTCGCGCACCAGCCGGCAAAACTGGTTTCCCTCGTACGAATACAGCACCAGTGGCTTCTCGGGGCGGTTGGCCTTTTCCGATGGAGACGCAACGGACGGGGACACGGCCTCCCCTCTCCCGGATCGCATCCACCCCGCCAGATACACACCCGCGAGCCGGAGCTTTTCCTTCGCAATGGCCAGGGCGTCGTCCTCCGATTCCTCTTGGCTGCTCCCAGCATTGCTTTGGGACGCACCGCCAAAGGCTTCGTCGAAATATTCCAGAATCGCTCCCCGGCCCTGGATCGTCCGGAGTGTTTCTTTCTCGTCTCCGGCCGCCGGCGGCGACGCCACCACCAAAACGGGGGCCTTTCCCCCAGGCAGCAAAGCCGCGTTGCTCGAACCGGCAGCCACCGGGACGACCTGCTCGACGACGAGGTCCAGCTCGGTGATTCGCTCGCGGACTCCACGGCACTCCTTCGAGTTTTCGACGTCGTAGAGCTTGGCAATCCGAATGCCATTGGTTCCCGCCGGGGGAGACGACACCGTGACACCACGGGGCAGGCAGAAAATAGACGCCAGCCCCGAGGTCAAAACGTCCAGGTTGTTGGGAACGCTCATGTTCAGTTTCTGGGTCGATTGCTTCGTGTTGCCGGTCCGAACTACCGGGAACGGCAGCGCCGCCGGCACGAAGGCAGCTGTCATCTGCGGGCAATACAGAAAGGAGACCACACAGAAAACCTTGGTGAGTCGGTAAGGAACGGTCATGGTTCACCGAGTTTCTTCTCCTTTATTCGTTTCTTTAGAACGTTTCTACTGCGAAGTATCCTCCAAAGTCGGAAGCGCCGGTGTTGTTCGATCTGTTTGCGGCGACTGTTGTTGACACCGTGGATACGTCTTGTGAAAGACACGTTCAACGTGTTCCACGGTAGGAGTACGTACGTATGGTACCGTACAGTAAGATGCGTGTACGATCGGTGGTTCGAGTACGTGAGTACGAGTACTACGAGTACGAGTATCTTTGGGTTTTGCTATCTTTCGGAATGAAACCCCTTGCGATGATTCTATGGTATCATACGTGATTAGTGTACGTACATGAGATACAGTACATGAGACAAGTACGATACGATATGATATGATAACTACGGGCCTTTGTAGTACGTACCATATTGTACTGTACTGTACGCACTGTACTTCTTCATACTATGCTCATCGCAAGCACGGTCAAAAACGAAGATAGAGACATAGCCGAATGCCATCATCGTAGTACGTACCTTATGGTACGTAGGTTAAGATACGAGTATTCGTACGACCATGTTGACACCGTACGGTACGTACCGTACGCCATGCACTGAGGAATGACGAAATCTGCATTTCTCTGAATTTTTCTCTCATCGATCAACAACGATCAGGAAGACCTGAGAAGTCTTTCTACCCCAGCAACTCAGAAAGTCTTGATCTACGAAACGCGCCACAGCGTTGATTTCTTCGAACACGGTTTGTGAAACCATTTTTGTTTTCAAGCACACCATGGTCGAAATTACCGATATTCCATTCGTGAAGCCGCTGGCAGAATGGATCTGGGGAGAAGAGGGTTCGTCCTCTTGTCTCTCGCAAGTCCCGTTCCTTAGCGGCCCCTGTTTGTCCCAGCTGTTGACTAAGGCCCTGGGGGTTTTGATCATCCTGGCGTCGATGCTGAACAAGATTCCGATCATGGTTAACATGCTGAAGGCGCAATCTGCGGCCGGGATTTCCCGCAATTCGTTGTACGGTGAGGCAATAGTCTACGCAAACTGCGCCTTGTACGGATTCTTATCGGGGCATCCGTTTACTGCTTAGTGAGTTCAATTTGATCCATTGCATTTACCTCGGTTCTCGCCGATTGTTCCTCAGTTTTGCAATTCAAGTACCGCTGAAATAGAGGAATATACACGAATCACAAGCAACGCTTTTCGATGTTGCTTTGAGTTCGCAAAAACATGACACTAAGGCCAGGCAAGTTATAACTAACTATGTTTTTGGTATTGTTTTTTGCTATCACTTTTTCGTGGAATGCTCGAATTTTTTGGGCAATTTGGAACGGACTTTGCGTTTCTCCTGTGAATTAGCGGGGAAAACGCCTCGCTGTTGCTTCAAAATTCGGTCTTGATTGTCCTCGCGTGGAATTTTTTGAGCAAGACCAACACCCCAGTCGGATCAGACGAGAAGATCATGGCAATCCTGTTCTTTGCTCTTTATGTCGCTGCGGTCTTGAATTTTCTGCCCGAAGACTATTGGTACATGTTGATGAGCACGACGTGGCCAGTAATGCTCTACGCCCGTGGCTCGCAGGTGTACGAAACATTTTGCGTGAAGCAAACTGGAAACCTCTCGATTGTTACGACCACAATGAACCTAGTCGGGGCCGTTATTCGAATATTGACGACCATCAACGAGACTGGTGACGTCGTGGTCATGTCCGGATATCTTTTGTCGGGATCTCTTAGTCTGATGATGTTTGTTCAGCATTGGATGTATCTGAAAAATACGAGAGAGATTGCCAAGAAGGCGGAGGAAGCAAAGAAGAAGACAGACTAGCAGAACAAAGGCTAATGATCACAATCACATTATGCTCGAGAGCAGCGCGTCTGTTTCACTTCTGAAATTTACTACTAGTAGTAGTTGCTATTCGTTCATCAGAACGAATTACTTCAATCTGAAGGAGGTTATTCACGAGCTACTCGTGATCCAGAAAATAGTACCTTACCTACAAGTACCAAATCCGTACGGTTCGTATTTACTACTTCGTACTACGAAATAGGAACAGGAGTAGACTGAAGCTATCATGCAGCGTAGACCTACGTTGTGAGCCTAAATCACGAGTGGATAGTGAATAAGCTCACTCTTTATTGTAAACACGTAAATACAGAACTAAAGAGCACACGTACATTTTGAAGGTTACAGTCATCTTTTGAGTCGTCAGGTATGGAACGAGTTTTTCGTACTGTTCGGTACAAAACGAATTACAAGTACGAGATGGGTTGAAAACTTTTTAGCACGCCTAGGATATCCTCATATCATATCAGAGTATGCTATCAATCCTCTAAGGTAGGTTGAAGTTTATGTGTTTGATACGCAGACGTCATCGGCTTCTGTAAGTAGCTGCTATCGTATGGGCTACAGAGTAGAACGTACTATTACGTATTCCTCGTACGCATGGCAAATCCGAACGGGCCAGTAAGAAGCCCTTTTGCCGGAGGAGGAGGAACCCCCCGCACCCGACCATGCTGCATGTTCGGTTTATTCAACCATTGCATCCATACGTTCATTCTGTTATTCCTTATTTCTTCCGTAGCTGATAACAAAGTAAACACTCAACAATGGCGCCTTTGATGAAATTGTTTATGTTGGCCATCACGGCCAGTGCCGCTGTTGCATTCACACCCGCTGTAACATCCAGAACGGCAAATGTCCCTTCGTCCACACAGCTTTACGAGGATTTCGGACTCGGATTGGGTGAAAGTACATACGATAACCAACCCGACCTTCTCAAGGGAGAACAAGAATACAAGCAATATGCTAACAGAATCAACGAAGACAACATGCTTAACCGCAAGGTAAGACTTGACTGATGTGTACACGGCGTTGAATGGAAAAGGTGGTATAACGATCAATGGACAACACCACGTATTTTTCTTGTCAATGCATGCTGTGCTCACCTTTTTATTCTCGTCGTGTATCTTCTGTCGTGAACTCCCCTCACACAACGACACATAACAGTACAACGTTGTTAAGCGAGTTCGTGAGCTTGACCTTCTTCAGGCTACCATCGACAATGGTGTTCTTTCCAAGCTCGAGAAGAACGGCCTCGACTTGGCCACCGTAGAAAAGCTCCTCCCTCTCGCCGAAGAATACGGACTTTTGAGCCTTGCTGCTAACAACCAGCAGTTGTTGGTCAACTTGGCTGCCCCCCTTCTTGTTGAGGGAGCCCCATTCCTTCTTCCTGTTGTTGCTGGAGCCCTCGAGGTTGGCCCAGCTGCATTTTTCGGTGCCGCCGCCGTTTTGGCCGGACTTGACGCCGCCTTGATCGTCAACAATGTCGAAATTCCTTTCATTGGTCTTTCTGCCGGAGTTTTGCTTGGTCTCATCCTTGTTCCTTTGTCCGCAGTTTTGGCTGGAGCCGGAGTTGCCTTGGGAAGTTTGAAGAAATAAGCATGCAGCCTTTATGAAAGACTTAGCTTAGTGAGTCACCTATGCGCTGGAAATTCTGGGGTTCGTTTGGATTCCATTTCATCATGGAGTTACAGCTCGATGTGTAATAATAGATTCAGTTACATACCTGCGCTTTTGAACGATATTTTGTCGTTTGATCAAAATACGTTGTTAGCTTCCAGTAGAACAGTGATTTAAATCAGGTGTTGTATAACTTTGTGCTGTGCAATCGAGTTGAATGCTGCTCACGAGTAAAAGCGCAGGTCGCCGTCTGTAGGTTTAGCCAAGCGCCCAATAAGGTTTTCCGTTCCATCTTGCGAACAGAAACATGTGAAGAACCAAGCATGGCAGGAGATGGAATAGTAACGATGCAATTTTTCTGTGCTTGTGGGGCGAAGCATGTTTCGTCCATCTTGAAATTACGAAAGCAACGAGATGGAGAAGATCAGTTCGATTTGACTTACAACTGCTCCCTGCGTTACTCATCAGTGGAATACACATATTGGGTAGAACTAATGAAACCACTCTACTTAGTAGGTCTCAACAGGATGTTGCAAAGCAAAGAACATTTTATTGTATTTGTAAGTTACCTGCCTTGCATTCCGAATATGACAACAATCAGTAAAAAGTCATGAAAACAAGGACGACGGACAACCTCTTACTAGCATGAGACTCCATTTTGGACTGCTGGTCTCAGCTGTTGGGGCTGGTGGTTTATCCCCCTCACATTTTTATACACTTCAGATAGTACTATGAAAATTTCATTCTTTATTAAAACAGATACTACTAAATGCTGCTTAAAACTCTTTGTCTATGCTGCCATGGAATTTTTATCTTCTTCCCTCTAGTAGTACTAGTAGTACTACTAATACTACTACTTTAAGAACACCTGCTGCTACCATCACAAATGGTGCCAGAGCACTTTTAGTACAACAAGAACTACTACTACTACTAACACCATCAGCACTACTAGTCCCTTTTTTATAAGCAATTTACTGGACACCACATCATCATGCTGCTTTGATTGAGACATCCTTGTTGGAAAAAGCAAAGATCAATAGTAGTGGATGATGGTGGTTTCTTCTTGATATATTTCCAGATATAATTTGTTATTTGCTTGCAGCTTCTTGGATAGATTTTGAGAAATTGTTCCTAGTACTAGTAGGACAAAGAAGTTTCATAAGAGATTGAAACTGATTTCACATCATTTTCTATTTTCACGAGACAAGTAATGTACCACCAGTTAATTTGATATAAAATGTGTTAACCGTAAAAAGCCTACCCCAGCGCACTACTTGGAAAAAAGTAAATTTACTCAAACTGATTCACACCAAAAATTATTACTAGTAGTAGCATCATGGTTAATTTTGTTAATTTTGAAGCCCAGTATTTAGTACTGATCCTACATAGATCTATGAGTTTTTTGTCATTTTTTGACCACAGACAGGAGGAGTGTTTACTATGAGGCCGCCCATTAAAAGTGCTCAACAACCGGCTCAAATGAGATCCCCTTTGGGGATATGCTTGGTCAAAGTGTTAAGAAGAGTGCTGTGTGTCATTGTTACACGATTAGGGGCCAGGGGGAGCCAGTTCTCCATTAACAGCTGATATGGCCAAATTTGGCCAGTGGTGGACGAGGAGACCGGCGTCTCCTGGTTACTAGAAAATAGGCCAGCAGAACTCTGTCAAAAAACAACTTTAGACCACCACCAGACTAAGTGCCCAGACCAAGATGATACAATTACTTAAAGATCCAGGTCATTGGGAAGCCAAAGGATGCTCTAGCGGCTTAGACCTAGTCAGCCAAGTTACTCATACTAGTGGGTGGCCGAAAATCGTTAATTTTAGGTGTAATTTTATTACGAATTACTAATCTGGTACTGTACCGTATTGTACTACCCACTCGTCTTCATAGTTCGTTCTGGAGAGTCCTTGCGTTGTCCGTAAGTTTTCGACTTACAATACCTCTTCCTCGCCAATGAAATGAAACAGTAGCGATATCTACGAAATTGGTACGAGTAGGATTTTTTGGTACTGGTAATCGTATCCAACCTGCCTGTGAGACATCGCGACTGAAACCCACCATGACAAAGATTTTCACAGTTCTCGATAGAAAAAAATCCCTGTATTTGTTGTACTCTTCATGATACTTCAAAAATAACCGAAATCGAAGACGTTCTGCTGCGTTTACACAGAAACGAAATAGGAATACTTCACTTATCATTTTCGGATTCTCGTCAAGTTAACTCTACGCAACAAATGCCATCCCGTTTGTCTCTACTGCTTGTGGTCCAGATTTGTCTCTCAGTGAATCGGTGTTATTTCGCCCATGCATTTTTGTCCAGCGTACGTAATCCCGCATTGAGGCGTACACATAATGAGTCCGGCAGTGAAGTGGGATCAAATCACGAACCAATAAGTCTGTCTCCGAGGCGTCTCTCTGCTAGTCCTCAGGACAGCCAACCGAATTATCCAGAAGGGGGTGATGAAACTGACTTGCTACAATCGCCTGAAGGAGAATCGACACCGGGAGGTGGCGATGCCACTGGCACAAGCAAGGAAGACTTCGTGGGTCTAGTGGAAGAGGTCATGAAATCGTCAAAGTCAGAGCATATTCCACGGCTTTTAGCGAACAACATCGAGGTGATCATTGGCTTACAAGGACAGGATGGTGCTCAAATAATTACCAGTATACTAGAGGACGCCAAGGCAGATGGAGAGAAGGATGGCGACGACAGCGTTTACACGCAGACACTACAAACGATAGATATGATTTTGGGTTTCGCTGAAGACTTCGTTCGTCAAGCACAAGAAATGGATGCCGCTAACAAACAGCTTTTGGGGAAAATAATCAAGGCGATGGTGACATCAGAGAATGACCAATCGGTTGCTGGAGGAGAAGGAAGAATTATTTCGAAGGAAGACTCGGCGAGTAAAAGAGAACAATTATTAGACACTATCATGAAAGAAGAAAAGAAAAACTTTTCAAGTGGGTTCTTACGGCACATCGATGGCGAATGCGATCGAATATCAAACCAAGAGAAATTGACGCCGGAAAGCACCAGGCTTCTCGATATTTTGCGAATGATTCAGACTCGAGTTTTGGAGGAACTAGGTCAAGATCTAGGAGAAGCTGCCTTGGTCCTAGGGCAACTGATGGGGTACGAAAAAGAAGAGGAGCTTCTTGGTGTCCTTGAGGCTGGACTGACAGTACGGGGTAACGAATTTGCATTAGAAATGGCAAGCCTTACAGAGGAAGCATTAGATGGCTTCAGCAGAGTCCCTGGTGGAGCCGATCCCGAGCTCGTCGATAAAGTGCGATTTATCGATAGAAGAGTGCAAGAATTCCTAAACGAGACAAACGAGTTTCAATAGCTTTCAAATTGTTTGCACTTGTGATCCCAAAACCAATTTAAATACTTCTTCTATGTAGTTTTTTCTAAAATTTTGTCGACAACCTTCTGTGCATTATCTTCAACTGCATCTAGACCATTTAGAATAACATGCGGAAAAGTGACAGGTGCAAATTTCCAGTCGCTGTTATCTTTTTCATTCTCCGTCGCATCCGCCTCATCATTTACATTGGTATCCGATTCATCAGTAACCACTTCGCCTTTGTAAAAGTGACCTTCTCGTTCATTGATTCGCTTCGTGCATTCCTCTTCACTCGTATCAATCAAAATCCACTCGGCTTCTGGAAAACGCGAGATAAATATCTCCCTCAAGTCTGTATTCACGAAGCTAAAGGATATGATCGCATTTATCTTATCTGGTTCATTTTTTGGTTCACAGATGGTTGCGAGTTGCTCGTCTACGTAGTCGCACGCATCAATAGCGAATATTTTCCTTTCCTCCAGTGTTGGGTAGATGCCCTTGCTAAAGTTGTCACGCATAAGCTGTGTTACGCAGACATCGAGGTCCAACGCAACACATTTTTCTTTCTCGGTACGATTTTTCGCTTCAATTGATAACATATCAAATGCTTTGTTTGCAACCGTAGTCTTTCCTGATCCAGGTCGCCCGAATACAACAAACATTGATTTGTCCACGGATCGCAGACCATCAACCTTTGCCGTGGGTTTGAGTGCATACACCAATCCCAAAATCAACAGGAAGAGGCGTGACAGAGAAATCGGCGATGGTGAACTATTCATCTTTGACACGTCTCTAAATAGTTTCGAAAGCTCCCGATTGCGAAATACAATAATAGTTAAATAGGTGTGCTCAAGAATTGAACTTCTTTTGTGGGTTGGATTTAGTACTTTCCGGGTAAGAAGTACACGACGGTATGTTGCAAAGATTATGCGTAAGTGTATGGCATGATTGTTGATGTTGGTACGAACTTGCGACATCAAAATTACGGGACTTCAAATTACGATCATATTTTTTCAAATTCAAATTCGTCGTATGTTAGTTAGTATGAATAATACCTACTACCAGGATAGTTCCTCTGGCGGTCCAAAGTCCATACCGGCAGTCCATAATTGGCTTGCTAACGCAAATAGTTTATGGTGCAAAATCTATGTTATTGCTAGTAAGGTTGAAGTTATGCTCTGAAAAGAATGTAGTAGTAGAAGGTTTTCAACGAAAGCACTGTGGCTGTTTGCTGTTTCTGAAATAGGAATGGAAACCATTGATTTGTTGGTGTGTAGTATGCCGGGTGTTGTTTTTGGTGTTGTTGTGCGTTTTTTGTAAGAAGGACTAGTAGTAGTAGTAGTAGTAGTAGTAGAACAATGTCACAAAGAGGTGTTCTTACAAACAGATCATTGCCGGAAGTTCTAACTCTTGTACAACATAAATCAAATTGCTTGTGGAAGACCAAGTTGAAGAAACCAACACATTTTCCGAAGATCACAGTTCTTACTCCCCGCTCGGGTTGGGGGGGGGGGGCTATCTTGTGAAATTCTTTCTTATCTCCTATATATCCTTATGGGAACAGCACAATAAAGATCTCCACAGTCATACGCTTTCTGAGAAGCAAGCAAAACATTAACAGCGGGTGGTGATGAAGGTTTGCACTTTGTTTGAACTGAAACCACTGACCTGTCCTTCCCACACTCACCTCCTCCTATTCCCAGAGGATATGGAACCATTCTTATTAAATTCACCTACCTCTATGCTCACTTATTACCATTGACTCGTGTTGCCCAAGTGTCCCTTGCCTCTGTCTCCAACACTCGCTGTATTGCTCAGTACTTTTCACATTTGCCTCATAGTAAGAAACAACCACCAGAGAGAGTCGCACAAGATGGGCTGGTCTTTGACGCGTGCTCCAAGAAGAAACAACACAAACCCTCCATATCACCAAAGACTTCTTTGGTCTCTGCCACAACCAAACATACCATGCAAACTACTATGAACAAATATCTTGTTTAATTCCCCAGCCCAGACAAAACCCTGGTCGCACCTCAATCACAACTCCTCGGAGGGAAGTGCCACCCCTCGGAGCAGCTAGAAGCATACTTTCCAAACAAAAGCTATGGTTCTATCCATATAGTACCTCTGTTCACGAGGTTAAATATTACTATTAAGATGTTTTAAAAATTTGTGAACAGTTCTTGCATTAGCAATATTGTTGATTGGAAATTGAGTTAATTGAATTCCCTTGTTACTTGTTTGAGATTGATGGGTAATTCTTGGTTCATATTCTTGCAGACTGTTGCTGCCATGTTTTGAGGAGTTCAAGTGATCACCTATTTTTAGTCTCCTTCTTCTAGGACTACCTCCATCCATTCAAATTTCTCAGCATCTACACATCAACATAAAATCCATCAATGTTGATAATTTCACAATCTTGGTAGTACCCATTTTTTAGTTTGACTGACTTGAATGTACACATGGCTCCATTTGCTTTTTACTTTTCAACATCTATGTTGTCATTKATCATGACAGGTCTACCAACATACAATTTAAGCATTGGATCTATCCTTTTGGAAGATTTATTTGTACCTGCAACAATGTCACCATCTGATTTGGCAGTCAGCAAGCAGTATTTCTGAAATTCTGGTATGTCTCTGTATTTTCTTTTTTGTCTATCTACAGTTTTAGGTTTGAGTCCTTGATTACAATGTTGTGATCTGGTAATCTCTCATTTAAATTTTTTGAATGAGTTGTTTTGAGAAACTCAGAAAATATACCATCATTAATTGCACATTTGTCTGCATTGCTGTATGTTCCATGAGCAATCATATCTTCTGGGAGTTTTCCCCAAAGTATTACAAATCTTGAATTGATGATTAGAACATGCTCATCTTTCAAGTTACTTGCTCTTAAATTGTCAAGAAGCTCCTCTCCCCAGATTGGATCATCTCTAAAATTTAAGTTCAAAAAATATGTTGGTTTTTCTCTCCAAAGATGGAAATTTTTTGACAATAGAGAGAGTCCTCCCATGGGTTTGAGTTGATTGAAGTCACCTGCTGCAAGAGAATTGGTAGTAGATTGCCAAACAAATGATATGATGGCTTGTCACAGAATAAGTTCAGATACTCATTCAATGTTTCAACTTGTTTGATGCTAGCAAATAACATCTTGTCAACAATGAGTAGTCAAGTCTCATTTTCCTATGCATCACCCTTTGTAATATTGGATCTATCACAATAAAGATGGCAAGCTTACTTTATGTGTTGTTTCCTCATTGACACCAAATGCTATTGTTCCACTCATGCCTGTGATAGCCAGAGTTCTGTTGGAAAAGTTCACTCTCAATTCTTTTGCAAAGCATCTTACAATAATGACAAACAAATAGAATGAATTACTTTTCATTCTCCAGTACCACCATCCCCTGATAGAAAACAGATGAACTGCTCTTTGTTGCTCATTGTTGCCTTGAGATCATGAATGTATTTGTTGTGGCAATTACCACTTAATATTCCTCTGAATTCTATTTTTCTTGATTGTTCAGGTGTAAATGTAAAGATTTTTCTTGAAGTATTGAAAAAAAAGAAAACAAAAGCAGCAACAATCTGGCTAAATGCATTTTCTTGGTCTTTGTCATTTTGAAAATTCAACTTTGCATAGTATCTGATATCTTCCAACAAGTCTCCAGTAAATGTGAAGTTTTCTTATGGGTACTAACAAGAAAACTTTTGGTGTAGTAGAATTTGATAGAAAACACTTCTTGAAGGCTCCTTTGGTTGCATTTTGTGGTTGAGATTTAGGATGTCATCTGAAGACAATTAGTTCTGAACAGTAATTGTATTTGAGTCAAGAAGTGTGACTATAGGTGTTTTCAGCAGTGTTCTTCCACAGTTGTGGGAACCTCCTTGATTTATGACAACTTGAGTATCAATTTGTAGCTTATTGAATCTGTCTGCAAACTGAATCTGACCTGGATCATGTATCCTCACATCCATATTGTCAACAAAATTTGCCTGACATTCATCAAACAAACAAAGATTGCCACTTTCTCCATCATTAATTTGACAGCAGTTCCCTCCCGTAACTTGTTCTAGAGCTTCTTTTGGTCTTCCTGAATTAAAAAAGCTGTAGCAATCTTGGGAATTTTTCAGCAGTATTTGATGACTCAGTTTCAATTTCCCACTTTTTAAAATTTCCTTGAATTTTGATAAATATTTTGAATCTGCCTCGAGTCCTTTTTTTGCATTCCTAAATGGAAAAAATAGTATCATTGCTGTCTAAGCATATTTTTCCAACATGCCTCCAAAGATTTCACTGTTTGGAAACTTTTAAAATGAACCAATGGAATTGCTGGTTTCTCACACTTGGAAATTTCAAGTGAGTTTTTGCAGGGTGTGGAGTTGACCAATTCATTGTTTTATTTTTCTTCTTTGGTTTGATTCCTTTTGTTGTTGTGGTGAAGCTACTAGAGAAAAAATCATAAATGCAATAAACAGAAACTTTTTCAAGTTTTCCTGGCCTGCACAGATTTAAGAAATGTAATGTGTTTGTTTTGAACTGTATTGAAATCCTAAACAAGTTCCTAATTTTCTCMTCTCTCTCAAAACAATCAAGACCAATGGAATTGAAACCCATTATGTTGAAGGAGATATCTTGCCATGATGGGACCAGAAACAATGTGTGACTTTGTGCTTAAAGTGACAGCTCCCATCAAAGCATGAAATCCTTGTTTGTACATTGCACATTGCACATTGCACATTGCACATTGCACATTGCACATTGTACATTGTACATTGTACATTGTACATTGCGCATTGCAGCATTGCAGCATTGCATTCACTGTCTTCTTTACGGTTGTACATGTGTTGAAGTTTGTTTCACATATGTTTCCCTGTACTAACATACACTTCGGTGTCTTCTTTGTTGGTTAATAGGTCATAACCATAGTTGAAACACCAGACAAAAAAATTGCAACAGTGTTTGGTGAATTGAGATGTAAAACAGAACTTGCAAGTTCATTGTATGATATATTAACCATGCAGTGTTCATGTTTCCTCTCATGTTCCTATGAAAATAAGTTTATTGGCTTTTTGTTACCCTCCTTCAAGTCATAGTTCCAAGAATCAGAACATTTATTTTCAAATAGTACATTTGATTCATTGTATCCTTTTGTTTTGAATTTTCTTCATTCTGTACTCTTTTTAAAAACAAGACATTTTCACACTGTTTTGTTCATGCACATTACTATGAAAAGGTGTAACCAGGAAAGGTGATCTATTGTACTCTTCTAATTTAAATTGAATTTTCACATTTTCATTTCCTCAATGCATTCCCACATCAGCTCAACTTCCATGCAAACCTGGTACTTTGACTTCTTCTGTGATGTAGAGCATACTGATGCGTGATTTAAGAATAGTGATTCCTTATCTGGAACATGTCCTGCTCTTGGTGAAATGTTCAATATTGAATCAAGTTTGTTCATTGTTAGATCATCACTTGAAAGATTAGTGCAGCATTCTCAACACTAACAATATTTTTTCACCAAACTTTGTTTTCCTTGATCTTTTACTATACAAGATGATAAATGCTCTATTGATCATTCATAAGGCAGCTTTACAGTGAAGGTAAAAAGAACATCTTATACACTAATTCCTAAATTATAAGACATTCAAAGAAGATGGCAAGAGAAAGAGATGTTGTCGTCGCATTAGTATGCGCGCGTACACACACTCTTGAGAGACCGGATTATGGGCTATTGATGTCGGAATTGAAGCTTTTAGTAGAGACCAAGTTCTACTAAAGTTACGATAGAGGAAGAAAAGAAATGGAGACAAGGGAAGAGCTGAAAATAAAGTGGGCAACTGAAGCTGCTATGGAAGCTGCAGTAGACAATCAGCATTTCAACATATAGAGTAACGAATAGTAGGAGACAAAAGAGGTAGACTAATCTATAGCAAACATGATCTTACCATGTTAGTCGCTATACGATGCACAATCTTCCACCCTATTATCCTTCTTGAGAACTCCCAAAATTTCCAGACCCCGTCTCCGTTCCGAGTCAATTCTACTGTGTACATCGCTTTGATTCAAGTATATTTGGTGATTTGCCCATACTTTCAGTGTCTCAGGAATGTTGGTGTTGTTTTCGTCGTACTTTTCACCGTGCAGCACCTCGATCAGTTCGTTGTATTTTTGTTGCCAGTGCCACTTTTCGTAGTCCAAGGGGAAGTTCAAAATTTGGAGACGCTTCCATCTGCCCTCGTCCCTGATACTAGGTCTCCGATACCCCGATTGGATTTCTCGGAAAAACTGCCGTTGGCGCGAGACCCAATCCGCGAATTGAGGTTCGACACGCCAGTGAATTGGTACCCCCGAGTGACCGTGAGTCGAATGGAATTCTTGGAGTCTCCGGTAATTCTCGTTCCAGAAAGCATCGCTTTCCGATTTTTCGCTGTGTAAGTGGTATGCTTCCCACTCCGGATCGTCGTCGCTGCTGTCACTCTGCCTGCTGTCGTCTGTTTTCTTGTCCGTATCGGTGATCATTTGCTTCTTTCGGCCTGTCTTTTTCACGCTGGCGTTCTTTTTCTTTGCAGCGGAGGTTGATGTTTTCTTTCTCACAGATTTTTTCGTTGCATTCCCGCCCTTGGGCTTCTTTGACTTGGCTTTTGTCGACATCGCCTTCTGGACAATCTTGGTCTTCGTCGATTCGCCGTGGGTCGCCTTCATGACATTTGGCCTTGGTGATTCGTTCCGTTGCAAGGTTCGTAACAAAGTTGGTGGCGACCGATGACAACACTATTGATACAAAAGTTCCGCCTGCAAACTTCCCACCATTGTCGTCGAACGACATGTTTGTTCTTCCTGGGCCCTGAGTTATGCTTCACGCTTTCGGAAAAGTTCGAGAAAGTACTTGTACTTCGTACTGTACAGTATCATACATATGTAGCGTACTATTCGGTACGTACGTTAAACCTTTGCTTTTTTTTCACTTGATTCCGTACTGTCCCGTCCCGTACGGTACGGTACTCGTACCTGATATGGTACTATGAAAAAGAGAAAAAGACTGAATCACGAATCAGCCATGAGTGAGTCAGCAATCGTTCAACCATGCTCATGCTTGTGTGCTCATGAAAACTGATTTTTTTCTTTAGTTTCCCTCCGTCGCTCAGTTGCTTTCGACCTGCTGCAGTTGACTCCTACTCGTTCCGTATCTTGCTGGCAATCGCAACAACGAATAAGGGCAGAAAGCAAAATATCGCAGTGAAGAAAAAAGCTTAAAAGTCTTCACGAAGTGACGCTCTCGAAATGATGCGCTGTATTTTTCTTCTCCTCGGTTTGCTTTTGCCGATTGCGACTGGCTTCTGCGGCACCACGCTACGACCTACAAGAACCGCCGTCTCCAACTCGCGTCTTGTGCGGGGACGAAAAGAGACGGTTGCTTTGGGGGCTTCGTCTAGAGCATACGATGAATGCGACGTGGCAGTAATGGGAGGGGGCTTTGGTGGGCTGTACACGGCGCTGCAAATTTCTCGCGAATCGAAGAAGAAGGGGAAAAATCTCAATGTCGCTCTCGTCGATCCCTCGGATCGGTTTGTCTTTTTGCCGTTGCTGTACGATCTCACCATGGGGACGGCGTCAGAAGGTGAAGTTTGCCCGACGTTCAACGAACTTCTGGAAGGAACAGGCGTGCGCCATATTCGGGCTTCCTTCGATGGTTTTTCAAAGAGTTCTGCAAACAATAATGGACCCTCCGAGGCTGTGTTGACGACTGTTTGCAAGCCGGTGTATCCCGAAGAAGAACAAGAAAGTGGCGATTCCATTTATCTCTCGTTTGATGCAGCAGTAGTCGCTGTAGGTGCAACGCCCCAGTCAATCCTAGCGTCGATTCCCGGTGCTTCTGAATTGGCCCAGCCATTCTATACCAAAGAAGACGCATACGCAACCCGTGAATTGTTGTTTCGAATGGACCAAAAAGTGAGACAAGGAGAAAGCCCCCGGATAGCTGTCGTCGGAGGTGGTTATGGAGGGGTTGAGTTGTCGGCGTGCGTTGCTCGACGATTGCCGAAGGCTCGCGTAACAATGATGAGTCGAGGACCGCCCATGGCTGGAACCAAAGCAGAGCCTCTAGTGGAGCAGGCCCTCAAGAAACTAGGCGTTGATTGCGAGATGAATGATGTTTTAGAGATCCAAAAGGAAGGAAACAATAAATTTGTGATCAAACGATCAAATGCAGAAGGGGATAATTCTGATAATGATATTGATGATCTGTGGGACGCTGTCTTATGGACGGCGGGGAGTGGCCCATCCTACCCAATTGCAAACGATGTAGATTGTGAGCTTGCCTTGTCGTCTTCGGGGCGATTGAGGGTCGACAAATCAATGCGCTGCTCTTTCAAAGAAGAAAAGTCCGCCGAAGATGCATCGAAACCAGCATCATTTCCTTCGGTATGGGCTCTTGGAGATTGTTCCGAAATCGTTCCGGCATCACAGCCCGCGACTCCACGGACGGCGCAAGCCGCTATGCAGCAGGCGGATGTTGTCGCATCGAATGTGCTTGCAAATATATCCAACCGGAAAACAGATCCGAAAACCTTTGAGTTTCAAGATCTTGGCAGCATGCTTTCTCTCGGCGGACCCAATGCCGCCATTCTTGGACCCGATGAAGACAGCCAGATAGGCTCTTTGTTGGTTCCACTCTTAGATACAGCCCGAGTGGGCCTTGGTGTAGCAGATAGTATCTTTGCTGGGATTGTCAATTCCCCACAAATCGACAAAAATGGTGATCTAAAACCGGTTGTGGAGAACTTGGGCCTTAGCTTGGGAGGGTACGGCCTCGGTGTCGATCCAGAAACGACACCGGGAACACTGTCCGGCACTCTAAGTGGCGCTGGAAGAAGAGCTGTTTACGCGTTGAGGATGCCAACGAACAAACAGCGGGCCTACGCGGGAGCGTCTGCATTTTTATCCTCTGCTCTGGCATTGGCGAAAGAGGCATCCGACCAAATCGAAAAAAGTAGCGAGAAACGTCGATGACATAATATAAGTTATCAAACATAAATGGCACAACAATCAATTCTAATCAGTCGAGAAACAGACGAATCATGTAGAACATTATGGGCGAATCTTCACGTGAAGCAAAGGAATATAGATATTGTCTTGCTTGTTAATATTAAGTTTATATCTAAGTTGTTTTGCGATTGTGCTTATTACACTATTGTACAACTGGCCCACCTTACTTATTCAGGCTTTGCTTATAAGCCTCAAGAATTCCACCGACGTTTTGCTTCCATAGATGAAGCCGCGACTGGAGTGCCTTCCACTGATCCATATCGAATTTCCTCACAACACTGCGTTCTACCATAACCTTTTGTTGCAATTGATCCATTTTGGCTGACAAGAGACCGGAGGAAACGGCGGCAATCACCCACTTTTCGACATCTCCGGCATCGGCCTGCAGCGTTTCTGCAACGACGGAGTAGGGAATTTCCTCGTGGTCGGCAGCAAGACTACAGAGGCTCAAAATGCGCATGTTTCGAGAACAATCCTCGGCCGATAACTGCCACTGGGCAAGGACGGAATCGCCACCATTCGACTTGATATACGAATTATAATCTTCTAATTTCCCCTCTTGGAGGACCTTCAACAGAGCAAACAATGGTGCTGCAAAGAATATCATAACGAAAAGGCAAAAGCGTTAGAAACCGTCGGGAGC
Source organism: Pseudo-nitzschia multistriata (assembly GCA_900660405.1). Classification (NCBI taxonomy): domain Eukaryota; phylum Bacillariophyta; class Bacillariophyceae; order Bacillariales; family Bacillariaceae; genus Pseudo-nitzschia; species Pseudo-nitzschia multistriata. Next base: position 147,993 of record CAACVS010000564.1, read on the forward strand.
GATTTGAATAATCAAGAACACAATAGATGGCTAAGGGAATTTCATCTCCCAGTCAATAAACAAAAAGGAATGCAGCATGAACAACAAGCTTTCAAGACTAATCGAAGCAAAACCTACCATCGCTTTTTTCTAATGCCTGTATAGCAGGTAGAGAAAGGATCTTTCGTTGTTGAGCAAACAAGGTCACGGGATCACGAATAGCTCCAATGGCTGCTTGCTTAGCTGCTTCCAATCCGGCGGCATCGACATCCGATTTGGAGTAGGTTTCTACTACCAACAGGGTAAATTGCTGTGTGGCAGCGGGAGACTTCTGGGAAGATTGGGCGGCAACCTGGTACAATTCACGGCGACCGGTTGGTTCTACATTCCATTCGTTCAGCATTGTTTCGACTTGAGCAGGGTCCATCCATTTGCCCAAGACCGAGTTTTCGGACTCCAAAACATCTCCGGACTCAACTGCTAGTCTAATCATTTTGACCAACAGTCCAACCTTTTCGGTCGGATCCGATCTCATATTATACAAAGTCGCCAACAAAGAGATTGCCTTCGAGCTTGCACCAGTTGCAGTACTGATCGCAATGATCGAATCGGCAAGATTGTTCAAGATCACAGCGCTGCTGTCTTCGACTCTGTCTAAACAAGCCGCGAGAAGGGAGATTGCCGAGATGGCCTCTTCGTCGAGCGATACAAGGGCAGCAATGGCGCCTTGGTCGGATACAATCGTCTTGAGCAGTTGCGACGCATCGCTGTGTGCGATACAGGCTTCACAGTCTTGGACAAAAGTTGGACGGATGGATCCTGGCGCCGCGGATTCGTCGAGGAGTCTAACCAGACAAAGTTCTGCGCCGTCAACAACATTGACGAGGGCAGAGGAAGCTGTAATGGATGCCATATTTTCGGTGATTAGTGAGATTCCCGTTTTATCCTTTAGATAACCAGAAGAAGACAGCAAGGCATTCGCTCTCAATTGTTGTTGCGAGAAAACCTTTTTCCCATTCCGGTTGCTTCCAGTCGCTTTGCTGCGTTGCTCCAGCGCTTCACATTGCATACCGGTGCCCGTTCGCAAGCATGTTTCTGTTTCGATGAAATTTATCTCTCCACCCATTTTGGTCGAGGCTCATTACCCATTAAATGGCCATGGAAGCTTTAATGAGGGGGGGGTAAGATTTTAGGGGATCAGACGGAAATGTCTCACATTGGTGAACCCCAAATACGAGAAACGAGTGTTGCGGACGGCAGGGGTCATAAATTTAGACCCCTGGCGTACGGTACGTACGCTACGTTGTCGTAACATATGGTCTACTGTACCGCACGGTATTACTATGGACTGCAAATGTTGCTTGATGTTCGCTTTAAATAACTATTTGGAAATGCCCATTTTTGATAGGACGATTCCAAATACTATTTACAGTACTAAAAGTAAGTGATAGTTTTTGTTGATCTTGGTTCCGCGGTTCCACCAAATTCCTGGGTCGAAGGTCACGACTCTTTCAACTCCTCACAGCACCACCACCAACGGCACCATTCGTCCAGCCACACGACTCCTCGTCGTTCGTTGTACTCMCTGCTCCTTTTTCAAGTAGATACAAACTACTGCGGCACCAAAGTATAGATTCTGTCCTCCTCAATACCCCGCTCTTGCGCCCATATCTGCGCATTCTTGATGGGTTGGTCGAGCCCCAAGTTTATGCTCATCGCTAGTCCCGCACCAACCACTATCTCCGCAACCCAAATCGCTGCTTCCGGGGCTATTTGCACAACAGCCGTTGCCTCTGTTGCCATGGCCACAAGTTCCTTCGATAGGTCTAGTGCACGGTGCCGTGTAATAGACAAAAGATTGGCAATATAACGTCTTGAAACCTGGAAAGCATGTTGACTCAAAATATGGCTTATAACCCGATGGACATTTTGCATTTCTTTTACAAAGAACGTAAACTATGTCACCACCATGCATTTGGCATCCATGATTTGGCCAATCTCCCGTGGGTACGCCTCTCATGGGATGGCATTCCTTTTTTTCTCCGGTCTCAAGTCGGCACTCCATATATTTACCCGGACAGTCGCTATCTCTAACACATTCGGCCACACACAAGCCTCCATCACATTTTTCTTTCCCCGGGCAGTCACCATCCCTAAGGCAAAAAAATTGAAGTTTACTCAAGTTCTCAGGATCGCACGCGCGAATGGAAGGATCTATTTGTTGGAGTTTAGCCAAACAATATGCTACCAACCCTTCTTGGCACTCATCTTTCCGATCAGGAATGTATTTACAAATAGGGCTCAGGACCTTTGTGATGACGGTTGCCGTCTCATAAACATTATTGGGATCACCTAGCGACATTTCTTCACGAATTAAGTTCATAGCTTTAATTTTTTTTCCAATTTCTTCTTTCCAGCCACCAGAAGTATCTTGCCCGAACCCAAAAATAGTTGGAATGCCAGCAGACACAGAGGTTTCGAATTTACGGTCATCTGTTTCAAGTTTTTCCATTTCGCTTGTAGTGAATGTGAAAACAGTCCTCACCCATGCACCTGCTGTACCTCCTACGATTAAGTGGGTACCATAATTCCTGAAAAAGGTATTCCAATCCATCGGAATCACACTCAAGGCCCTTTTAGCACCTGGTGTCAATTTGAGTTCAGCGGTGTCTCTCATTCTAAATTCGTATGCAAGCATAAAAGATTTCGATGTTGTAGTGATTACAGAAGTCTTTGCCCTAGAGGCAACGTTAAGCTTTGTTTCCATTCCAAGACCAGCTGCGACGTTGATTCCATTGATGAACCCTCCGCCTATCATTTTGACTGCCGCACTCTGTTCCCTAGAGAAACTCTCCGAATTGGTATGAGAACTTGTTGATGTTGAATTTGTCAATATGTACTTTGGAGTGACTATGAACCCGATGGGCCTGGAAACATTTGTGCTTGTTGGAAAAGGAACGAAATAAGAAGGGTCATTACTCCATTCAAGTTTAAAAAATTGTTGCTTGTCGAATGAACCAGGATCTATTGGGTCACCGCGTTCTGTAGAGAACTTGTTGTATAAAGGATCGGCGACGAAAATGTCGTACCCCATTTGTACCTCGTTTATGCCTTTAACCTTATCAATAAAATTGGAAACACATTTAGCATTACCGGGGGTAAACTGACAGTATTGATTATTGCCGCAATGAGAATCAAGGTAACACTGATAGCAATAATTAAGGGGGGGATAATCGTAACCACTTATGGTTAAACACCAAGGTGATTCCTCGAAATCCTTGCAATCATCATTCTTTGTTGTTCGTAATCAGAAGACAAAGCAACGGCGTCAGTTTGTGGATCAAAATTAATAGTTGGAAACATGATTGTTCTTTTATCAAAATAGCTGAACTTACAGATTCACAACGTATGCCTAGGGGTGACTCAAGTTGGTCACAATCATAGGATTCTAACATGGGAATGTCTAACACGGGAATTCCTTCTTCGGTCTTTGGAGTAGCAACCCGCGTGTCTTCAAAAAATGTTTTCCCATCATCTGCACTAAAGATGAGGTCCATGGTCTCATCAGGATAGATTTTGGCTTTCATCACATTTGGTGCGCCATAGTTGAGTCCTTTGTTGGGAAAGCTGCATTCACCAAATTGACCAAGTTGGATTGGTTCAAGGTGCAGTTCGCATTCAGGAGACTTGACCATGACTTTGTCGTTGTAAGAAAATTCTCCGAAGAGTTCGCATGTGTCGTTGTCCACCTGCGGATTTCCGTTGTCATCAAGCTTAATGACGCGTTGAGAATATACACATAGACCTTCACTGTCACACTTAACAGAAATCAAGCTGACTGTGTTCTTGCAACTTGGAAAGTACGTGCGGTTGCCTGTAAATACATCAATGCATTTTAAATCGGTCACAGGGGAGAGAGTTGGGGGGGACATGGGGGAAGCAGTTGGGGATTTTGACTGTTTCTTGGTCTTTTTTGGTTGTTGAGAGGCCTTGACTTTCTTGGGGGTCAACCTTCGTTGCACAGCAGGAGAGCTCTCTTGCCCATCACCATCTTGAGGGTCCAAAACGACAGAGCCATTCACCTCAGTACCTTCTTGGTGATGGGTAACAAAGTCAACAGGAGTATCCACAGATCCTACATTGTCCTCGTCATCAGCAACAACAGGAGAGAAGCCAATCCAATCAACATGAGGAGATGACACGGAGACTTCTTCCTTGTTGCTGGTGCCAGAAGACAATGCGGAAGGATCTCCAGAATCGAGACTTGACGCCACCGGACCAGCAACAGCATGGAAAAGGAAGAAAAACGTAGGAAAACGAAGAATTTTCATGACGATACAGGGATGGATTGGATTGAAGACGATTTGAAAAGCTTAAAAAAAAACAATAATTTTTATCAAAAACAATGAGGTGATAGAATCGCAGTATCTCGTTATATCAGTGTACATGCTTCAATTTTGCATAGCTTATGTTTCCAACCCCAACACCACTACTTCGTATTTCGTAAATTACTTCACTACCTGGCACAAACGTCGATAGCAGTTGACTTAGCTTGGAGTCATAGTCATAAATACTTCAGCTGAGGCGAAGCCCATCTTTTTTGGGCTACCGCTACGAGTACTACTATTACGTAGTACTTACCTGGCACAAACGTCGATAGCAAATGCCTTAGCTTGGAATCATAGTCATAGTCAGAGTCATAAATACTTCAGCTGAGGCGAAGCCCATCTTTTTTGGGCTACGAGTACTACTGTAAAAAGTGTGTATTCGAAATTATAAGATAATATTAGTTATTATATCGCTGTAGGACCAGGACCAAGTACTTTTCTACGCGTATGGTAGTACCATTTGGTCCTGGACCACACCACCTTAAATAACACACCATAAACAGTATTTTC
>CAACVS010000564.1:162245-179762 GCA_900660405.1 Pseudo-nitzschia multistriata
AGAGCAAAAAGGAATTGCAGATGAAGAACAGCAGCAAAGATCGAGGAAAAGATCAGCGGACGATAACAATACAGGACAAGGAGGAAGGAATGGGAAACAGAGGAAACGCAACAGCAACAATAATAGGAATAACAGACACAATGAGACCCCGGAAGAGAGAAGAATTAGGACCAATGCAACGCCTTGCAAGATACATAATGGACAACACCTATGGGGGGAATGCAAGTTCAATAAGAACGGTTACAATCAAAACAACGATGGAGGAAATCAAAGCAACCAAGGAAGTTACKGCGGAAACCGGAGAAACCAGAGCAATTCCAATGGAAACAACAACAATAAGAGGTTCACACCGGGAACTTATTCCTGTGACATGGATGAGCACKGGAACATGAGTAATTTCCAACCACAGTCAGTCCAAAGTCAGACTTATCACGGCTCTAACTCTAGTGGTGGTCCTCCAAGCCATGTGTCATTACAGTCCCACAGCAATCCGGGATCGACAGTCCGATTCCAAGGACAAGGACAAGGACAAGGCTCAAATCAACAGTKGTGACATACAAACGAGGCTTACCTTGCATCGCAATTGCCTCCACCACCATTCACTCAATCACCAGCAGATAGTCTTGACCTTTATGGCCTTGATAATGATGAAGCTCTBAAGAATCCAACAGCAGTCACCTTGAGAGCTCTGAAAACACCACCGGACATGCAAGATGTACTACCAGTGGTCATCCTAGTATGTAAAGCCATCCAAGACTTACTGACAATGAATACATTCAAGGTTCTATTAGACAGTGGGAGTACAATGTGTCTCATTCATGAGCGTTGCCTTCCACCAGGAACAGTCCCCTTTCAAGACCGATTCAGCTCAGTTACAACCACAGCTCAGGGGAGTTTTGACACTTCTAGATATGTCTTCATATCCAACATTAGACTCCCAGAGTTTGGCAACGGCAAATATACCAGAGGAATCAATGCAAGGCTCTTTTCAGCCCCCTGCAAATATGACATGATTCTAGGAAGGGACTTTCTACTGATGGCAGGAATAGATCTCTTTTATTCTACGCGCACTATCAGATGGTTAGGCTCAACCATCGATATGAAACCAACAGATCATTTCAATGATCMCCAGCAAGTAGCAGAAGCTATGTGGCTGGCAGAGGATGATGAACTCTTGGATGGAGGATTCGTAGAGTTTCATCTACTCCCAAGCTGACGTGCAATCGGTTCGGACAGTTATTTAGCAGCAGATGCTGCCAGTGCAGTAGATACTGCCAAGGCTACGACTGAAAGTACAAAGCCTAATCAAATCCTGGACACGCAGTACCAGAAAGTGACTCCAGAGCAGGTTGCAGACCAGCAAGAGCACATGAACAGATCAGAAAGACTAGCATTCACAAAGATGCTAGCCAAACACACAGAATTGTTTGATGGCAAGCTAGGTCGATATCCACATGAAAAGATCCACATTGATCTCGAGGATGATGCAGAACCAGTTTATATAAGACCATACCCAGTTCCCTATACTAGACACGAGGATGTTTTCAAAAGGGAATGCCAGCATCTTGTTGATGAAGGRGTGATAGCCCCCACTGGCAACTCAGAATGGGGCTTTCCAGCCTTTATCATTCCAAAAAAGGACGGCCGAGTTAGATGGCTCGTTGATCTSAGAGAATTAAACAAGAGGATCAAGAGACCTCAGTTCAATCTCCMCAAAATCCAAGACATCATGAATTGCAGAACAAGATATGATCATTTCACCAAGATTGATCTCTCCATGATGTTCTATTGCTTTGAACTGGATGAAGAAAGCCAGAAAATATGCACTCTCACTACCACCCATGGCAATTACCGATGCTTACGGCTACCAATGGGACTCAAGTCATCTCCAGACTATGCCCAAGCCTTCATCACAAAGATCCTATCTGGTCTGGATGTTGAAGTCTATATTGATGATATGGGGATTTGGTCCCGAGGACCATTTGGCAAACACCTGTCTTTAGTTGACCCAGTCCTCSAACGGTTAGCATCCAATGGTATGAAATGCAATCCACTCAAGTGTGAGTGGGCAGTGAAGGAGTCTGATTTCCTAGGCTATTGGCTCACTCCCACGGGCGTCAAGCCGTGGCAGAAGAAGGTAGATGGGATCCTGAAGATGGGAATTCCACAGAATCAATCACAGGTCAGGTCTCACGTAATCTCGTGCATCCCCAGCATTGGATCTCTAATCCAGATCTTCATTCAGGTCTTTCCTGTTCCACCACAGTGATAAAAAGATCCTCCTTGATTGAATTATTTTTGTACTCATACATTGCTAGTAGTACTCTGTGGGACCAAAGCAATAGTTCAGATCTATATTGTCACACTGTATCCCAAAAGCAGACCTTGTTACATTAACAAACATGGTTAACAAAGAGACAAGAAGAAGTCAGATAGTTTTTCCTCTCTTCCCMAAGAAGCTTCTCCAACTGAAGTCACTTTATTTCCCCCTGACCCTGAAGCTTTCCTATCCAATATTTGTTCCCCACTTCTGTTTTGATGGTTGTATAGTGATTCAATTTATCAAGTCTTGGGAATGATAATGACTCTTCATTCAAGTCTTGTGAGGAAATTGATGTGGAATGAGTTCTCTTTAATTTTAGAATGACCATCACTAATGCTGATGACTAAATATTCTACCACCAAGGCTCGGCAGGGATTGGATTCTCTTTAATCTTGGAATGACCAATTGCAATAATTTCTAAATATCCAAGTCTTGGGTGGAATTGGATTCTCTTAAATTTGGAATGGCCACAGCATGGTCACCATGAAAATAATGAATAGATGAGTATTTTATTCTTGTTCCGAATTTTACCGTGTCCTCTAGATTAAATATTTGCTACCTCTTCTCTGTTTCCGACCCCGTGTCACCAAAGATACCATGGCTGGGCGAAGAAACACTGTGAATCGCAACGGGACCTGTGCATTGAAAGAGAATCGATGGTTTTGCGAAAAACTTCTTGATGTCATCCGCACAAAAACCTTGAATGGCTTTTGTACTGAAAGTGCTGTTCTCATCAACGACCCGGCCGGTGTCCTCGCTATCTCTACTAAGAGGATCTGTACCGGCATTGATCATATTCCTTGTCACTAAACTTTCGTCGCCTAGACTTTCCACATTTGTCTGTACAGTTGACGTTAATGCAATCGAATCGACGGTAAAATCAGTTGAAATCGCAGGGAACCGTGGCAGATCTAATGGATTTGCAGAGTTATTTCCGGAATACTCCTCGTCAACATTGGTAGCATTGCCATTACCATCATCTTTGGAATGTAATGTGGGCAAGGATGTAGGTTGCGATCTTGAAGGATATTTACTGAAGCCTTTTGTCACACCAACTCCATCCTGATCAGGTTTCCTGACATTCGACGCTAGTGGTGTCTCCAGATCTCCAGCATCGGGACGGACACACGACCATTGGTTTGATTGTAGGTATTGGACGGCCGTATAGGGCTCTTTTTTCATTTCTTTCTTCTGCTTGTCATTAACAACGTTGCTCTCGTCAAAAATCTTGGATGAGCCACCTGAACCCTCTATTAGATCTGTTGGTGTAGAAGTTTTGCTCTCTCCTACTTTTTGTGTGGCAGATATATCTTCTTTCGTATACGTGTCTTGCATCGCCTTCCGCCACAATGGATTTTCTAAAATCATCAAGTCAAGTTTCTTTTCCAATTCAATGTCGAAATTTGATTCGCATCCGTCATCAGAGATCGAATCAGGCTGGATACTTTCCTCGGTTGCTGTTTGGTCTGAACTTGCATGAGTTATACTGTCCTGCATCAATGCCTCGAAATCCAAACTGTTGTAATTAATGATTTCGCTAGATTCTTTCCTGTCACGATTGTTTAATGCTGTATCAAAATCCTTGTCCAAAACTATGCCTAGATCTGGACCTACGTTTTCATCAAGACCCATGTTCTGTGGTGAAAGATTCATTTTTCTTTCTGAAATGCTAGTATCCCCTTCACTGCTTTCTCCTACTGGGATAGTATTTTCGAAATCATAGTTTTGTTTGACCGGTTCATGTCGACGTTCCTCCACTTGAACGAGACCCATATTTCTGTTTTCTTGGATATCTGGAACTATGTTATCGATTGTTTGGGTTTTCGATTTTGAATACTTTTCAGTTTTTTCGATAGAAGCAGCAGCGCATGTTTGGTAATTTTGCCGTTGATCAGTCCTAGAAGACAAAGCCATCAGCACTGGTCGTGCAGACGGAATAGATTTCCGTTTATCGCATTCACCATCGCCTTCCACTACGGAGAGGAAACATTGCGTTTCTTCTTCAGCCGTGGTATGGTCTGCTTTGGATAATGATTGCCGTCGATACAACGAAGACAACAATTGGGTTTTCTTCTTAGCGAAGTGAACTTTTTCTTTGGATTTTTCGTTGAAATTTCTTGTTGTCGTAAATGCTGCATCCGAGGGAAAGCCATCGGATCCGACATCGTTTCCACCAGGATCGTCCCTGATATTGCTTCCGGACGACGGCCCACGCGAATCTTCGGAATCGTTGCTCCTGAGCACCCGAAAAAGCTCCGAGTTCCTAGTGTCGCGAAATTTCGACATGGCCGACACGAGCATCTTCCGGCGAACTTCCAACTCCGCAAGTCTGCTTGTCACGGGGACGTCGTCGTTGCGGGCGTCATCGGTGCTTTCATGGGTTCTGGTACTCATTGTTGTTCTCTTCCGGTCGGCCAATGTTTTTGTGTTGCCGGGTCCGAGCGGTTGCTGGAGATCAAGCCGGACTCGTATAGATATGGTGTGTCTCCCAGACTACTGAGCAAGCAATACGCCACTTTCGGGGGGGGACAGGACGGTGAGTAGTCGAAAAGTGGGCGTACTAACGAACTTTCTTTCTTCTGCCATCACCGTATCAAGAAACAGTTCAAAACACACTAAAAATCCAGGCATGTTTTAAATATACCCGTGAATGTCGTTGGCCGGTTCGGATAACGGTTATAACGAAAAACCAATAGGCGACTCATTCGACTAAAATCAAGACTTTCATCTATCTATGCTTGATGATGCGCAAGTCCTCGGGGAACGTGTTTCCTCACCGATAGGCCACGCCTACGGTACTTCTCGATTCGTTTTTAGGGGAGTACAATTGCTCAAGCAGCCCGTAACTTCGATAATGTCTTCTCTTTCAAAGAGGTATCAGGCCTTATTCCCCATGCAACTTTTTCTACCTATCAAAAACACTATTGCCTCAGGTAATATTAGTAGCAATGACAATATGCCAAATGCAGAAATATGCCGTAATCCAAAAGAAATGCAATGTGAGGCAAACCAAGACTCAAGGATTGGAGATCGAATCGTTTCCCAACCCACAGTACTGGTACACGTAAAGGGTGAGCAAAACAAGACGAAAGGTGACACACGGTACCGTAGGAACTTGACCTCGTACGCAACGTACTGAAAATTCATTGAACACACATCTCATGTTTGTGAAGCCGTCTCTGTTTCTCTAAACAATACGAACCATTTGCTGACAAGAAGTAACAGAAGCATCGATCAAAATAACGAAAATTGCAACAGGGTACAACCCATCAACCGAACGAATTCATCTATAGCGATCGTCGAAGCAATCGATAAAGTTTGCCGTCATCTTTGGGTTGGCTAGCATTTAGTAAACCATGATGCGAAAAGAATAGTGAAAAAAACTTTGAATCAGAGAAAATGACGAAGAACAAGAATGCCAAACGTCAGTGCCCTTCGTGCGGCATAACTACACACAAAAAGGGAGGGCTGCTGGGCAAAAAATCGATCCCGATCACGGTGGAGGGAAAAGTGTCGAACGGACGGTGTTTGGCGTGTGATCCATTTCCGCCTTGTTTGACCCCGGCGGGACAAGCTTCGGTGGCGATTGAAGAAGTTTGCCAGTCGCCGGTCCGGCAAGCGCCTCTCAACAACAATAGTGACAACAGAAGTGGCGGCGGCGGTGAGTTTCAAAACTCCGACGCCCCACCAATAACAGCCACGGTGAAACTTGCAACTCCGAAAAGAAAGAAATCGCGAAGGCCGAGACCACAGGAACGGGAACAAGAACATCGATACATGGAAGACACCACAAATAACAATATCCGTGTGGGTAGCGGTAGAAATACGAATCGTGAACCACACATTGGAACGCAACAATGCCAACCACAACCACAACCACAACAGCAGCAGCAACAACAACAACAACAAGATGGACACCGTCCGGGTGAGAAGACGCGGAGAAAATCTACAACTCGTGTGGAGTCCGAGGCAATGTCGCCATCATCACGCAGGAGTTCCTCGCGTCGTTCTAGTTCTAGAACGAATATCGGTGTTCCAGAAACACTGGAAGTGGTTCGTCGTAAACCATCTCGACATGGTAGCAACAGCAGCAATCATTGCGGAGACGATAACTCCATTGTTAGTGCAATCACGATGGATGTTCATCTGTTTCATCCGTATTCCAGCAGAGACGACAATTTTGCTTTCAATACTAATTATTCCGAGGAGGAGGAAGAAGAAGAGCAACGCATTCCTGCGAGACCTACTCACCAACGCCGACCTAGACCGGAAAAATCCGGTCGTAGTAAACAGAAGGGAACTGGTAATAATGGAAGCAAAAGCATTGACAACAATATGAACAATATTGGAATTGGTCAGTTTCATACAGCGTTGCGTCGTCGTGGTAGTCACAGCGATGAGAGCAGTCACAGAAGTGACAGCAGCCAACACAGTCGCCATCGGAAGTCGCATTCTATGCGTGGTGATTCAGAGCGTAATCTGTACCCATGGGATTATGGAGAAGGACAAGAAATGGGAAGTGGCGCGATGCATCAGCAATTAAATCCATCTACGAATATAACACCAGTTTTGGAGTGTGATGCGCTGATGAGATCGGTGTCGAGCAACGAAGATACATATTTTTTCGACAGGAAATCTGTCTCCAACACGAAGACAAAAAAGATTGGAAGCGAAGTAGGGATCGATTTTCAACCAGACGAGAATGCGAATCACAGTAGACGGAGTCGTCAAACGGGAATGCAACAATCGATAGATTTTGCAACGGGGAGCACTGCAAATAACAGAAATACTGAGAATTCAGCGCATGCAGTACGGAGTGAATACCCGCCCAAACCTCATGACAAAACTGCTATCGAGGATGATAACGATGGTTTTCCATCCTTCATAATGGACGACTACGACTACAACGACTACAACGACGACTATGACCACAATCAAAATATATTGCGACAGAAGCAGCAACAGCATTTTCAACAGCTTCTGAAGAATGATACAAATCCCATACCTCACCCTCCGATCACATCGGTGTCATCTTCTTCGTCATCATCGGGCCGCATACATAACGGTACCAACGCCAGGCAAAACAGTTTGTTTACACCAATTACGAAACAGGATATTACGGACATACAAGGCATTTTGCATTGTCTTAATTTAGAAGAATGCAATCCAGATGTTAGGGAAGACGCCTTGTGTAAGCTCTTCGACATGATTCAGAACATGAGCCGCGCTGGTGATAGACACACGCGTGAATTCATTTTGGAACATAACGTGATTGAGGCTGCAACCAAAGCCATTTGGGCAGATATGCAAATCGTTGAAGTACAGGAAGCTGCAATGCAGCTCCTCTTGCTTATATCTGCTACAACTACTCTTATAGGTGGTAGAGATGGCGATCACGAACATGGGAAGAGCTCCGGTAGTGGTGGGAGCAACGACAGCAATCTACTCTCCAAAAATGAGTCGGTTTGCGACTCCATCCTGTTTGCAATGCAAAACCATGCTACCGAACCGGGTATCCAACTGAAAGGCTGTCTCATTTTCGCTTCTCTTGCTGGTAGCCTGCCCGATGAAAGTGCCGCAGGAACCAATTCGGATGGTAGTCTCTCTGGGGCAATGACGATGGTTTTGAAAGCCATGAGTAATCACGGAAACTCTCGATCCATTCGCAAGGCTGGCTTACAGGCCCTACACCACCAGTGCTTGCTTTCAATCCATGTAGAAAATAACAAAAGAAGCCTTGCAAGTGGTAAACTCGAGAATGGAATGGCAGCCGTTGATGTTCTGATCTACGCGATGGAGGAGTTGCAACAAGATTTAGTTGCGATGGATTGGGCCTGCCAGTTGTGTTGGTGTTTGACTGCAAGAAAAGATTTATTGCAAGAGCTGGAAGAATCTTCGTTGCATGAAGCAATCCTTTCCGTATGCCAGCACTACATGACAAGTCCCGCTGGTATCAGCGTGGTCGAAGCAAGTATCGGAACCATTGGAAATCTAGCATACCTAGATAAAAAACGAAAAGAGCTGCTAAATATCGGGGCAGTTGAACTAGTCCTTGACGGCTTGCGTTACCACAGCAATCACTTTGGGATAAGCTACGAAGCTGCCTCTGCAATAGAAAACTTTGCTCTTCCCCCAGATATTCGAGGCTCATCCTCGATGGTTTCAAAAGCCGATGCCGTGCAGATGCTCGTCCACGGACTCAAAATGTTCAAAAGCGAACACGAGTACGTTGTTCAAGTATTTCGTGCTCTTGCTTGTATTGCCACCCAGTCTCAGTCAAGCAAAGAGACAATTTGCACAGAGGAAATTCTGGTTCTGGTCCTCGAATCGATTAGGAAGCACAAAACGCCTGAAATCATTGCGACGTGCTCTACTTTAGTCGCTACTCTTGCCACGGGGGACTCGAACACGCAAAGCGAACTGATGATCAATAACGGAATAGTAGATATTTTGATCCAGTGTATGGAACTAACCAACGGAGAGAAGGCCCAAGATGCCGCATGCTTAGCGTTGCGTAATTTATCATGCCAAATTCATGATTCAGAACCACTTCTCAAGAACGCCAAGACCTTAAGCCTCATTATCAGTGCCATGGAATCCCATCGAAGTTCATTATCAATTCAAAGTAGCGCCTGCTGTATCATTTGGAATTTATTGTCGAAGACAGAGGAGAAACAGCTCGTCTTCAACTCAAAAATTGTTCCCTCCATTACCTCGGCGATGCAGTCCCATTTCGAATCGGGCGATCTTCTCGAGCTAGCATGTGGAGCTCTTTGGGTTTTCGTCGATACCTTCAATGATCAAAAGTTGTTTGTAGGGAAAGAAGTGATCGATATGGTAGCATGTGCGATGGTGATGCACCCAACGAAGACTCCGACCCTCGAAAATGCGTGTGGTTTATTGTCGCACTTGAGTTCGGAGGAATCGCTAGCCGAAGCTATCAGCAAGGCACAGGGTGTCAACATCGTTGCCGAGGCCATGTGCAACAACGGAAGCTCGATTTCATTGTTGGAAGCCGGCTGTTTGACGCTGAAGAACACTACGATAGCTTGTCCTAGCTTTGCTCGTGATGGATCTGTTGCCATTTCAACAGTAATAAATGCTTTGAAAGAAAACGTGAACCACACGAGTTTTGTCGTAGAAGCATGTGACTTGCTGTGGGTATTGGCATCGGAAGACGACAACGCAAGGTCGAAGATCTTGGCCCTAGACGGAATTTCTATTCTGATGCATTGCCTGGAAGAAAACAGCAACATCCCTCAAGTCGAAACATCTGCCTTGGGAGCATTCAATCAGCTTGCGAAATCGAACACCGTGAATGTCGCATAGACGAAGCCTCATTTGTGTAGCATGCAACATAATAGGATAGATCTTTGTTTTATTTTACAATTTACAACTCGGTGCACATGAGAAAGGTATTCTGCAAGAGTTCTTGTAAGCACGAGAATGTAGTACAAGTGTTAGCGTAAATGCTTTTCACTAGTAATTTGCTATGTTGGAATCTTCCATCGTACTTATCGTAGTACCGTACCATATGTTGTGGACGTAGGAAAAGTATTTTTTTAGGAATACAGTTACCTGTCGCGCGCAATGCGCAATCTGACCCAAACAAACCCTACCTGCATCCATCGTTCAATCGTTCAATTCAATTCAACAACTACTGTATCTCGTCGCCACCGTACGTATTTCCTCAAGCGTAATCTGGGGGACAACAAAAAATGATCAATGAGATAGTGGAACCAACAACGCAACGCTATCGTCAAAAGTAGTCGTATCTTCACGTCGTTCGAGTCCTGAAATCTACAAATAGAACCTTCTCGCAACGAGCACTATTGACAATCGCCATCGAATCCCCAGAATCAAACGCGGAGCGAACGTAAAAGAAAAGGGAAGAGATTTTGTTAACGGCACTAAAACAAAACGATGCCCGTGCCTTCCGCAACGACGAACATGAGCGATCCTTCGAGTGTTCGAGAATGGCTGGCGAACAAGCACCCAAAGCAACTAGATCTTTTGGACTCGTTCGAGACGGAACTTCGGATGGCTGGTAGGCTTTCGAAGCATCCATCGCAGAGCGATCGTTTGTCGATCACCATCCGCACGGTAGAGGTCCTCAAGACCATGATCGGCAGCACCAGGTGGAAATCTCCGGCCGAACTCTTGGTGTTGCTGCGTGGACTGGGACGAGACATGGATGCGGCCGGTGGTTTTCGGGAGCCAGCAATCGGAAACGTCGTTCGGAGGATTCTCGCGGCGGTCAGGGAAGAAGTTTTGAGCGGGGGACCGACGAGAGTCGAAAATCGATCCTCTCTGGAAAGCATGCTGTGGGCGTTGCCCCAGCACGTAAAAACCCACACCCGCGGGAACAGCATGTCCCTCCACAGTTCTTCCCAAGAGAACCAGTCGCAGCAAGAACGGCGCCACATGCGTTCCGAATCGGTGGGATCGGTAGGCGATATCCTCGAGCAACAGTCTCTCGATGCCCAAGATCCCCTGTCGAATCTGCCTCCCATCTTCTTTGCGCAGCCCCGTCCGGACCTGAAACAATCCATCATGGAGGTTATCCAAGAAATCACGTCGGACCTCGAGGACCTGCACAAAACCATCAACGGGCAAGCCACCAACCACATACATTCCGGAGAAATCATCCTGACGTACGGAAAAAGCGACACCGTGATCGAGTTTCTGAGAGCCGCCGCGGACAAGAAACTCCGGTTCACCGTGATCGTCTGCGAGTGCGCCCCGCACTACGAGGGGCACGCCATGGCCCGTGCCCTGGCGGAGCCCACCGAGGCGGGCAACTCGATCGACGTGTGCGTCATTCCCGACGCCGCGATCTTCGCGATGATGGCCCGGGCCAACAAGGTCCTCCTGCCGGCCCACGCCGTCCTGGCCAACGGGGGGCTGGTGGCCCCCAGCGGGTCCAACCTGGTCGTCTCGGCGGCGGCGGAGAACGCGGTTCCGGTGGTCTGCCTGACGGGAATGTTCAAGCTGACGCCCTTGTTCCCGCACGAGGGCCAGGACACGCTGAACGACCTGCTGAGCCCCGGTTCGGTCGTCGATTACACCTCGCAGCAGGACCAGGAGGTGGACTTTGTCAACCCCCTCTACGACTATATACGGCCCGAGCGCATCAATCTGTACGTGACCAACGTCGGAAGTTTTCAGCCGAGCTACATCTATCGATTGCTGTCCGAATACTACCACCAAGACGATTGGGGATCGCCGAACTAAACTAAAAATGCATCGTGGACGACCCACCGAGTCTTCAACACTATATTTGTAGGTTTCTAACGTTACCGCTTACAGTCGTATGGCCACGGGCGCACGAAACGCTCCTGCGGGTCCGGGAACGGCGATCCTGTTGGAGTCTTGCGGGATATCCCGCAAGGATGGAATCCACCGAGATCCAGGATCGGAACGCCCCCGGTTCTGCGTCCTAGCCATCGCTGTCGCGCGCCGCCTCTCGCTACCTTTCGAGTTCAGCGCTTGCTGTCTCTCGTTTTCAAAACATCGTGCTTTCCCCCCGCGTGCGGCCACGCACGGTAGAGCCCAACAATCACAAGCCATCTACAGTACGATACCTTTCGGTACGTACGCTCCACGGTCCTCCATGTCTTGCGCCAGCTACAAAACACGACCGATGGTCCCATCCATAGAATTCAACCCCCCGCGTGGTCCGCGACCCGTTTCCGGCGGTCGCCTTTCGCCATGCCTCGCTACGCAACGTTTCCTTTCGTTTCCTTTCCTTTCGTTTCGTTTTGTTTCCTTTCCTTTCGTTTCGCTACGTCTCGTCTTACACAACCCCGTCGGAAAGGCTCGTCGGAGCCGATGGATCGCCGTCGCCGCCTCCTCCGTCCGGATCGGATTTTTCGATGCCGTCGCCGTCGCCCTGCTTGGGCTCGTGGGCCCCGCGGGACATGAGCCACCAGGAGAGGTGGCAGATGGGGACCCGCCGGTGCTTCCAGGCGACAAAGACGGAGTGGACCCCGATGAAGAGGGCCGCAAAGCCGCAGATCATCGCCACGCAGGGATCGAGCCACCAGATCTGCGGGTGGGTGCGGATGATCAGCGTGTTGCTCAGGAGGGCCACCGCCAGGATCGTCCCGATGAGGGAGCAGACGCCGTCCTTGTAGAGGGACTCCGACTCTAGGACGCTCGCGTACCGAAACTTGACCAGGGCGAGGCTTCCGCAGACCAGGAGGCTGAAGGCCGACATGCCCAAGACAAAGTCCATCTCGTGCTTCGTCTCGGGCCCCATGGCAACGTCGTAGCTGGAGGTGGCAATGACGCCAAAGCCCAGGATCATCAGGATGAAAGAGATCGCCATGCTGGCCCGCAGCTCGCGGCGCTTGAGGGCCTTCTCCCTCTCCTTGGTCAGCGAGCCGGAGGCCCAGAACCGCCACAGGACCACCACGGAGCTCATCAGGTCGACGCAGTTTTCCAGCCCGAAGACAAGGCACATGACGGAGCCCGTGGCGATATAGAGCACGATTCCGGCGATGGCAAAGACGGCGGTGACGATTGTGCTCACCCAGCTGAGCACGTACGCGCTCCTGCCGTTTGGCTCTTTCCAGAAGAGCTTCGAAACCATGGTTGCGTGTTGCGTGTTGCGTGATGCGTGATGCGTGTTGCGTGTTGCGTGATGCGTGATGCGTTTTCGTTTTTGTTTGTGGTAGATCCAAACGGTGTGGCTAGGGATTCTGCAACAGAAGAGTAGCAGCATCAGCAGTAGCGGTAGAAGTAGCAGTACGGTACGGTAGCTCAGTTCTCCACAACGAATCTGGCCATCGATAGGCTTTGCGTCGCTTCCTACTCTTACGAGTACGAACTACCAGAAGTAGTACCAAGTACCCGTACCCTTGCACAGTGACCGTTCGTAAAATCCTGAGATACAGTACAGTACTGTATACTGTAGGAACGAGTACCGTACGTAGGTACTTCTTGTACTGGATCCATCCTTCATACTTCCTCCGTCCAGAAATGATTGTCCCCTAACAGACTTGCTACTGAAATAAGCTCAATACTTGGGCGTTTCAATTCCTTCTTTTTGCACTTAATAGATCCATTATAAAAGTATACAGTCATGAAGATTCAATATAGTCAAAGTGTCTGACGTACTTGTGATAGTTGTTTAAARAGACCAAATTTTGGCATATGATTTTCATTCTACCGGTTGAAAGGGTTCTACYGGTCATTTAACTACGGGACTGGTGGCTATAGAAAGCTGAGAGTGAGAGCTTTCTTATCATATGCTTATCGTACTTATTGAGAAGGTTCTTATGCAGTCATTGTTGGTCAAAAGAGAACCCAAATATTGCTCGGGCACTTGTTCGGGCGCATGCAGTTTTCATGTGGTTTTTTGAATTTTGCGCTGGAGAGAGGAATCGAAGAGAAAAAAAAGTGCTTCGCGCATGGTTAAAAATGCTCCCCGTGTTATTTTCACATGATAATTTTCACTCTTGATTCACTCACACCTCCCAATTTCCTCTTTTCGACTCCTTTCTGTCACTCAACTGGGCCTGACTCAGACCGGCTTCTCCTTCTTTGCACCTCAAGTGACTCATTGAGCCAATGCGCCTCCAGGGGGGGGGAAATCATTGAGCCGGGGGGAAATCATTGAGCCAACGCGCCTCCAGGGGGGGGGGAAACGCGTCTCCGTTGGCTCCATCGACCGGTCCGCGTCTCCGTTGCTCCCACTAATAGGGGATCCATCGACCGGTCCGCGTCTCCGTTGAGCCAACGCGCCTCCACTAAGAGGGGGGAAGACCGACTTGCGTCTCCAGCATTGCTTCCACTAGTACTAAGAGGGAATCGCGCCTCCGTTGCCATTGCTTTCAGCCTCGCACCTCCGTTGCCCTCGCACCTCCGTCGCTTCCCCGGAGCGACGATTCAACAATCAACCAACGGTCGTGTTTGTTTTGTTAACTCACTTTTCCCCCCCTTGGTTCTTTCTAAAGCAAATAAAGAAACAGCAACAAGATGGTTGATACTACTGCAAGCGATACTGGAGGAGCAAGCGATACGGCAAGCGATACGGCAAGCGGAAGCGGAAGCAGTGATAGCGATACGAGCCCACGAAAGCTCAGGCTTTTAACGGACAACGAAAGAAGTGCAGTTCTCCAGTTCCTCCTACAAAATCTAAGGAGTAGTGGTGAAGGCAAGCTTCTCAAGAGGGGAGCTGTTAAGGATGCTGCACTGCAGTTCAACATGTCAACCAAAACTATCTCAAGGGTTTGGAAACGGTACAAGGAGACTTATGATCCAATCAGTTGTCCTGCTGGGAATGTCTCCAGTAGAAGACACTTGAGTGGTCGCAAGCCAACACCCCTATCAGATCTGGATGCACTCCGCACTGTTGCGCACAAAGACCGAGGTGATCTACGCACTCTAGCGTCTGCAACTGGGATTCCTAAGTCAACTTTACACGTCCTTGTGAGACGTGGGAATATTAAGAAGCACAACGGAAGCACAAAGCCCTTGCTGACAGCTGCGAATAAACTTAAAAGAGTCGAATGGATCATGAAACATATTGATCAGAATGGTAAGTTTGACGACTGGTTCAAGTGGATCCACATTGAAGAGAAATGGTTTTATCTAAAGCGGACAAAGCAGACCACTTATCTGCTACCAGATGAAGCTGAGCCCAAGTCTACGTCAAAGTCGAAGAACCATATGACGAAGGTGATGTTTTTGTGTGCAACAGCCCGTCCACGTTGGGATACGAACAACCGTGTTTGGTTCGATGGTAAGATTGGTATTTGGCCCTTTGTCGTAAAAGAACCAGCCAAAAGATCGTCTGTGAATCGCCCCATAGGAACCTTGGTTACCAAGCCACAGAACGTTAATCGAGAGGTGTACAAACGGATGTTGCTTGAGAAGGTACTGCCTGCGATCTACGAGAAGTGGCCGAGGGGATCAAGTACTCCGGAGATTTTCATTCAGGAGGATAACGCTAAGCCTCATAAGGCTACTATCAGGGACGAGGTGAAAGCAGCTGCAGCTAGCAAAGGTTGGAACATTACTGTGAAGACTCAACCACCAAACAGTCMGGACATGAATGTACTTGACCTTGGATTCTTCAATTCAATTCAAAGCTTACAGTATAAGAAGCGCTCGAAGGATATTGATCATTTGATTGCGAATGTGAAGGATGCGTTTGATGAGTGCTCACGTGAAACATTGAATAATGTRTTTTTGTCCCTCCAGGCTTGTATGGAAGCGTCTCTTGGTGTAGACGGTGATAACAACTACAAGCTTCCGCATATGGGCAAAGCAAGCCTAATGAGAGAAGGCACCCTTCCGATTTCGATCATTTGTGATCCTGATCGCATCAATGCGGGACGTGCACTACTTGCACAGGCTCAAGCGTAGTTAAGAACCAGTAGTAATATTATTTAGTTGCAATCAATTTAACAGTGAAAATATGTTTCTGGTAGTGATGGGGCAGTATCCTACTGGGTACTTAGTTAGGGGACTATCATATCCGGACGGCCAAAAAGGAGTCACGGGACGGTCATTCCCGGACGGAGGAAGTACTCCCGGGACAATCCACAATGACCTTTTTTGGGGTTTGTGACTGTTGTAGTGTAATGTGCCCTGTGTACAGTACGTAACAGCATGATAAAAAAATAATAGTAATACTGTACCATAGCAACGTCAACGGCGTGGCGGGATGATGCTTTCCACTGTACTTTATGTATGTATCGTACGGTACGGTACGAGTAGGTTCGCGCTCATTCGTACAGCGATCCGGACTCCGGACATGCCATGCCGTTTGTACAGGTACGTACGTACGGTACGTACGCTAAAATATCAGAATACCGTACAACTTTGAGGATAACAATAAAAAACATCAAGATCCAGAACCCACCGAAGTTCAAAATTGCACAAAACGAAGTGCAAAAAAATACGAAGAGAATCACGACGTCAATATCTCTCAAACAATCGATTTGTCGTGTAGAGGAAAAAAAAACTCTATGATTCCACAACTCAATCGATTGCGTGGCATACTCGGACGATAACTCTGCAGTCAATTGGATCATTTTGCATCAATCGTTAAGAAGACTGATTATGAGCTTCGGATCTTCTTGGGTCCAACGATGCTTTCGATTCCTTTGGATCGCCTCCTTCGTCATCGATGCTGCTGCTGCGACAGCAGATGATGGTGACGATTCACCAATAGTGACCTGTGGATTTCACAAACCACAACACGACGCATTCACTGATGTCTCCACGGAACCGCTCGGCGATCGCCGTAATCCCCTGATCATTGATTACGCAAAGGAGAAGACCTCGTTTGTGGATGTTGAGTTCTGGTACCACGTCGAGGCAAGTCTCGTTCGGTGTTTTGGTGTTTTTCGGTGTAGGAGAGTGCGGACCCCGAGTCACGCTTGGATTTTTTACTCATCCTTCCCCTTAAACTTTGCGTCTCGCTCTCTCTTAGACACCCAATCCTGATTCAATTGTTGATGTCGGCATCTCCATATGGAGCACTGACCATGAAGATTACGGGAGACCCATGCAGAAAGTCATCCCAACACGCAAAAGTGAAAGTGTGTTCATGGGTGCCATTGTCTTGCTTGCACCCTTCACGTAAGTTGTTGATTGTTCATAACAAATAACCTGTCAAACTTGGTTCCCACTTGTTCGTCCCTCACCTTCCATCCAATGGAACGGCCAACATCCCCTCTATGCAGATGCGGTGACAAGGAACGTGGTGGTAAGGTCGGAAGTATCTGTGTAGTACAAGAACAGGAGTTGCGTGCACGAATTTATGACATTGAAATTGTAGCAATGGACTCTTCTGGCAATGCAGGGAATGGAAGTTGCAGAGTGGTTGCTCTCCCCGAAGACAGTCCCATTTCCAACAAGCCCCCAAAGATGTCCAAGAAAAGTCCTCGGCGAATTCTCCAAAATTGGGGTCCCATCCCACCTCTATCCTATTTTCAAACTAATTATGCACGCCTCGTTAACAAATTCGAGAAAGCTGTAACTGAAAATTAGTCCAAATACATACTGGGCCCTCCGGTACCCACGCAGCGTGAGTAAAAATTGACGCATGGCAATCTTGTTTCATGGCTGAATATTTTTGTGGTCTTCACGGAGCGTGCGCGCGCACTCAAACCAAAACTCCCCCTTTACAACAATAATTTGGGGGCAAAATTCGTGGGTTATTTTTCACAAAAAAATAC
>CAACVS010000565.1:0-12862 GCA_900660405.1 Pseudo-nitzschia multistriata
GGCCCTGGAGGTTCGGAATTGCCAATAACTTGCCAGTATGGGACTTACCATTAATAGCTCTATTAGTTTTTGCACCGAAGTAAATACTTGCGTTAGCCAGCCAATTTTGATCTACCACTTCATACTTTACTACAGTACTATCTACCCTTAACGTCTGTAACACTTTTCCATGACTTCATTATTATGACCGTCTCCGTGGGAAAGTGGAGACAATCGACAATCGACAATCGACAACCCTATCCAGTACAACTGTGTATCACGTCCTCTCCAATAATCCTACCGGTACGAGTACACACTTCGAAAATCCAAAATCTCCTGCAATCAGACAGCAGAACAGACACGAAAACATGTTTTCCTCCCGATCCATCCTACTCCTCATTGCTTTGGTCGTCGCCGTTTCGGCTGGCACAAGCAAAGAAGGCCTTGAGTTCCTCGCGAAGAAAGCTACCGAGGAAGGGTAAGTCAATCTTTCGCGTCTCGTTGAAATCGGTTGGAACCAAGACTGAGGCGTAAAATGGACACTTTCATAGCGGACAAACAATATGCTACTGTACTTACGATTGATGTGTTTTGCACCGTTTTTTGTGTTGCATGAATTGCATTCTTTTTGCAACTGCAGAGTCGTCAAACTTGAATCGGGTTTGATGTACAAAGGTACGAGTTGAAAATGAAGTGGTAGAATTAAATCTGACGACGAAAAATTTTGACTTCATTTCTCAACAATTGCTCTTTCGCATCGATTAATTTAGAAATCTCTCCTGGAAATAATTCTGGCAAAAAAGCGAAGGTCAATACCCCATGCGAGTGCCACTACGCCGGAACCTTGATTGATGGAACAGAGGTAATTATAGAAAGATGCTGTTTGTTACACCCTCATTCCGAATTGAACTCCCTCGAGAACAACTCTGACCGATTCGTTTCGTTGTGCTTTTGCAACCGTTAGTTTGACTCGAGTTACAAGAGAGGACAGGTAATTTTATATGATATGAAATCATTTGAGACGAATTGGTTAGCATCGATTTGAATGTGAGTGTTACAGTGAGGATTGGTCGTCTCATTGATATGTTTGTTTCGCATCCTGGATTTTTGCCCTCGTCCTTTTCTTCGATTTTGAAATTTTCAGCCTTTGACGTTTGCCCCAAACCAAGTGATTAAGGTACGTCCATTGTGAATAAAGTTTGCGAATTTCTTTCCGTTGTTTTCTATCATTACTAAAGCTTAAATTGGTATCCAATCTGTTTTCTACTTTTTAACAAGGGTTGGACCGAGGCCTTGCAGATCATGGATGAGGGAGCCAAGGTGTGTTTGATAATATCTGTTTCGTGATACTTTGATGAAGAGATTCCGCTAGACGGTTCGAAATGAAACTCATACTTTTTAATTGTTTGGTCTTATCAGTGGGAACTTTACATTCCTTCGGAACTTGGTTATGGCGACAGAGGAGCCGGAGCGTAAGTCCTTTTTGTATTTGCAATGGCAGTTTTATTTGGTTTTATCACGGTATGCAACGAATGCGGCTTTGACATTCAAGCTTATTTTGCGTCTCAAACATTACAAAACGCGTCTTTCACAGTTCCATTCCAGGCGGAGCCGTTTTGGTCTTCACCCTGGAATTGATCGATATCAAGCTTTAAAGTGGTTTGTTTCCGCTGGTTAGTAGAAGGATGTTTTTGCATTCAACGAAGTGCGATGCTCGAATTTCATGATAAACACTTCTGTCACAGCGAACATTCAAAGAGTTCATTCAGTGATCAAGAGACCTTCATCTTCAAGAAGTTGCTTATGTTGAAAGCCATTGTTCTAAGTGGATCGAGCTACATATAGTTTGCATTGCTTCAAATAATGAAAAATAATTCATTACCACCATTTGAATTCTCTTTTGTGAACGTTGCAACGTCCTCAAAGGGGCAGACTGACTGAAATAGTAAGCCCAACAGTGGTAGGCATTGAGAAACATTCAACTGTCTCTTATCGAGCTTACCTCTGTTTGAATTAGCGGTTTCTTCATAGCGAATTGTTGGGAACTGCAGTGCTTGCGTATTTTACCGGTAGTTACCATCGTTTTCCCCTTTCGTCGTCCATGAGGAGGAGTTTAATTAGTTGTCTTCATTCATGTAATACCGGTACTACGAGTAGTAACTCGTACTACCGGTAGCTCCGAATCGAAAGGTCAACCTGTTTTTGTTTGTTTATTATTTATTATGGGGAACGAATATGAAATACCCCCTTTTCTTAACGAAAAAAGGTTGCGATTCCGTATGGTACCGTACGTACAGTTACGAACGGTTGGACATCATACCGTGCCGTACAAAGTACCGTTACACTACGACGTGCTGTACTTTACTAGTTAGGCGCAGACTGCCTCAGAAGCCTGCATCCTTCTACGGTACAGGTCCACAAAAAAGAGCCTTACGAAGACAAAAGCAATAAAGGACGAGGCAAAAACAACAAGATCAAGGAAGATGGTGCTTGAAGCAGTAAAAGTGTTATATTGTGCAAAATGCGGGATGCCTCCGGAGTATTGCGAGTACGGACCCGATTTCGAGCGGTTGTGCGAACCATGGCTGAAAAAATACCACCCCGGTATGCACGTCACTCTTAAGGCACTCCGTGGCGACACCAGCAGCGACAACGACGAGGAGGAAGAACCCGTGCCAGAAAAGCCAGCGGAACCATGGACCACCGAAGAGAGACTGACCAAATTCTACGAACTGTACGTGCCAGAGAAAGTGTCCGACGTTCCCTCACTTCTTGAAAAATACGCCGGGAAAGAGGAGAAATTGTTCATAGCACTGAGCAAGAAATATGGCCCTGAGCCCGAAGACCCATATTACATGTCAGACAACGAGGACGAAGACGAGAGTGAGGACCTCGCCAAAGATATGGACAATCTTCAGGTTGGAGGAAAAAAAAGGAGAGGAGTCAAAGCAAAAAAGTCGGTCAAATCCGAAACCCGAGTATTGATCCAAAAGCTCACTCGATCCAAAAGAAAAGCAACTACTGTTATTGTTGGCATGGAAACCGTGGAAGGAATCAAATTAAAAGACGCTTCCAAGGCATTTTCGAAACGATTCGCTGGAAGTTCTAGTGTAAAAGACGGTGTCAAGGGGAAAGAAATCATCATTCAAGGAGATCACATGGAGGATGTTGCAGCTATGATTGTGGACAAGTTCAAGGTTCCTGGCGACTGTGTGTTTTTGGATTTTGATGGAGGTGTCGTGCCCTACCAATAGAAGAATTGGATATATGGTAGACTCTAATATCTGCAAGGAATTGAATTCACACAAAATGTTTGCATTTGAGGATTTACAAATTTAGTTTGCCGCGTTTTCGGTGTTCGTGGATAAGATAGGGTCTACAATTGGAGCGTAGGATAAATATGCTAGCAACGGATGAACACTGCCATACTATAGGATGGCCTCTTACGCTTTTGAGAAGTAAAATTATGCGATTTTATGGTTGCCAAAGGCACATCTCACAATGAGCGCTCCCCTTATTACGAAACGTACAGCGTTCACAAGACCATTCTTCGTCGCCGCTACCATTGGCTGTGAGATCGATCACATTATGATTTCCGATTGAAGCATTACGTTGTTGTTGCGATAAGACGAGGTCGTTTCTTTCGGTGTCGGGTCGTTTTCTCTTTCGGTTCTGGATTGCACATTGTGACTTTCCAGCAGCAGAGACTGAAGGATTTTTACTGTCGTCGTCGTCGTCGTCGTCGTCATCGTCCAATATTTCAATGACGCACGGCTCTTGCGATCGCTCGATCATCCGACGCATTCGTAGCATTTGTCGCTTTCTCGACTCCGCAGCGTTGGCGATAAGCGATCGCAGCTCGTGCTGGCTCCTCCCGGCTCCGGCAACACCGCCCAATTTGCGTCCATTTGCAGTATCTTCGTTCAGCAAGCGACTCTTTCCCGAAAGATTCCTCCCACCCAGACGATACCCTCCTGTCTGTGGCAAGGGACCACTCATAGAACCGGCTGCAATAGAAATATTGTTTGTACCCGCCGTTTCCCCCGGTCTCCGTTCGTTTCGCTGTCGTACGGCATCCGCATTTGCGGGCCTCAGAAACGAAGGCCCCGACAATCCATGAATCTGAATCGTGGCATGTTCCTCGAGAATCTCTTCCATCAGCTTGAAAAAACCAGGCCCATGGTTTTGATGAACGCAATGGCTGAGCTCGTGGGCCATTGTTCCAGCGACGTCTTCCCAGGGCAGGAGTAGATGATCGATGGGGCGACGCAACCGCAAATGGATTGAATGTGATTTGATCCGCCCAAATGTCGTTTGGTTGTACCCCAATACGTTGTTGCTCATCCGTCGGCATTTTCCCTTTTTTCGTCCCCTCACAACGCAGTGATCAAGCCCATCCCCGCAACAGCACAATTCGCTGATCGATCTGACATTGAACCCACGCCGTTTGATGATTGGAAGGAATTCTTTGTGAATCCTTTCAAGTGTCGCCACGCAGACATCGTTCTGGGGCAATCCTGGAATCGTGTGAAGTGGTAACGCACCGATTTGCTTTTGCGGAGGTCCGTGACCTCGGCCTACAGATTTGCAGTACTCATCGGGAGCAAGGTACGACTTCGATGCGAAGAAAGACCCAGGTTCCCTCTGACGTGACGGGGACGTTATTCGATGGTCCTTGTTGATATCGTCGAATGAAACGATGCGATGATTCGTCGGCGCCATCATCAATCACAAGCCGATAAATTATGATGCGAAAGAAGCCATCATTTTCTGCCAAACACCAAATCCATTGTAACTATGGCAACTGGATAATGTAAGGAACGCAGTAGAATGAGCACAAACGGTACAGTAAGAGAGACTTACTGTACGGTACGTAGTTCTCGCTCGGCGAGCTCACTCCGTCGACGCGAGAGGCACGAATAATAGATAAATTTAAATTTTTCTACGGTAAGTTTTTCCAAAATTTTGAAATTGACTGATTCGATTCAAATGGTTAATCAATTAATCAATGCCAAACGAAATAGACCGTGATAACGAAATGACACAAGTTGGTGACCGTTACTTGGAAAATTTGAAATTCAAATTCACATCCGTACCCCACATTGTGGCGATTTCATTTCCTGTCCTTAATTGCTATTCACCTCACCGAGAATGATCGCACCTAGAAAGACACTATGGAGCACCCCACTTAGTGCCGTGGATCATTGCATGGAATGGGTGCCACTAAAACCCGAAGATTCCGTGCTTGATATAGGGTGCGGCGATGGTAGAATTATTCATCGGTGGGCAATGTTGCTGTCCGAGTCGCTGTTGGCCGCAGAAGACCACGAGACCGGAGCTACGATATCATTTGTGGGTATCGACATCGATCCTAATCGAATCGAAGACGCAAAATTGAAGACGGAATCATTGAAAGCCGACGGGAAGATTTCACCACGGATACGAATCACTTTCATTTGTAAGAACGCCATGGAATCAACTGGTTACATCCAAGACGCGACAGTTATCTTCTTGTATCTGATCCCAAGAGGACTCAAGCAAATATACCCTTTGATCATGGAGGGACGCAGCAAACCGACGGAAAAAAGAAATCTTCGTATTATTAGCTACATGTCAAAATTACCTGTATTGAAACCCGAAGGGAGAGCTCTTTGCAAAGTCGAACACCAAAAGGAAGCTGCTTGGCCACTCTATTTTTATACAATCAAAAATGATTAGCGGAAGAAGACAAGCCGCACCATCTGCTGCCTGGCAATTGTCGTCAATCTTCACCCCTATGGCTAGCTGCTTTATGCAAAGACGTCGGCATCGGAATTAATCTGAATACCATAATAGAACCCGCTGGAAGTCATTTCGGCCTTTCTCTCGTTTTGCGTTTCGTTCCAAAATCGAAGCAGCTTCTCAATCTCCAAGTCTGTCAATGGGTACTGTTGACTATCAGCCTGTCGATATTTGGCAAAATATCGTCGGAATGATTTGACGACGTCTGATCTATGGCAGCTGCCTCCCGATTGTAATCGCTTTTCGGCAAATTCACCAAACTCTGTGCATCAAGAAAACACATGCCAAGTTAATGAAGAAGATAACAAGATTTTCGTAAAAGAAAGATAGAAAATGAGTATCATCCGGATTGTAGCGCTTGAAAACCAAAAGGAGAGCATAAAGCCTTACACAACCCAGGGCACGCACCTTCGTTCAATTCGACTGCACGATCTTTTTCATCTCGTGTCATTCGTTTCTCTCCGCTGAAAAAATATCAGCAAAGTGTAAAGCGTGTAAGACGACGATAGATCTTTCCACAATTTCACATATAGAAGCTACCCCTAGGAGAATAGAACAACCATCCTCTTCAAATGTTCGTTGGGCTTACCTTGCGATTCGTCCAAATTCGAAAAAGCCTCCATTAATTAGGGCCACGCCAGCTAATTGCGCACAAACACCGCTGTCTCCTTCCGCTAATTGCAGAAAAATGTATTGCGTGACCGTTCCAAGGAGAAAAAATACGAAGCCCAGCAAAAAAAGAAAAGGCAGCGGAAGAGGTGAAAACAAACCTGCGTTGCGATCTTCGAGCCATTTTTCTTCCTTCTCGTCGTAGATGATGTTGGCCAAGGGATTTGCCAACGGGTTTGACCGAGATCCAGATGCAAAAAACAGAGCCAATCCCCACGTTAGGGATGGCAAAAAGTCATTTTTCAGATTGAAGCTTGCTAGATTCTGATCCATTTTGACTTTGGCCATTTCGGCATTCTCTTTTCGTTGCTGCGAATTAATTCGTTTGCCTATCGTTACAAATTTGCTTTTGTCGTCGGCGTCGCTGAGCTCAACGGGGAACGAGCTGTCATATGCTACCGATGGCGACGTAGCAAGTGTCGAAGAAAGGACGCATGTCGTAGAAGCTACAAAGATGGACCGTAGCGCTTGTTTCCGGCTTTGTATGGCTGGCTTACTGGTCTGTTCTATTTCGTTTCGCACTCTATTCTCACTCGACACTTCTGGAGTAATAGAACGGCGGATGGGAGTGGTGTCAACCAGAGAACGTTTTGACAACTGGCTGCGGATGGGACCTCTTGCCAGTCCATCTACTACTCTGCATGTCGTCAGCGCTAGAAAAATAGATGGAGTAGGAATCTTCATCTTCAATTTTTTGACGTTGTGAAATTTGCTCCGTTTGACTGTTTGCTATATGTCGCTTGTCTCCTTGTATAATAGTACTTCACGTCGCTTTCCTTCGATTCGAAACACAGACAATTTGATTTAGGAACACACACGAAACCAGATAACTCAGTTTTTCTCGCTACAGCAGTAGTTCCGTACCTTTCTTTCCGTTCCTACGCAAACACGGTGGGAGTAGGCCTCTGTGTACGAGGACTCCTAATGTCAAGCGCACTAAAGTCAAGTACTTGGCAATCCCCGTACAAATACTAATAGAAATTTTTAGCTCATTTTTACAGTTAAAAAAAGGCATCCAATGGACGAAAATAAAAATATTTCCATTGTTTAATTTCTTGCTAGTCMCAAAATATTTCTATTAGTGGTCCTTAATATTTGAGATAAGCACTGATTTGATATTCTCAGTAGTAAGTACCAGGAATAGAAATATTTTCGGACTTGTGCTTTTTTTTCGTGGAGGAGGGGGAGAGGAGAAATAAAGACAGGAAAATTAAAAAAATTTACACCCGGGAGAGCCACCGAAACGAGCGTAAAGAAATTAAAACGCGCATGTTCGCGCGATTTTAACGGATTTCTGAAAAATAACGGTTTCTGGTTCTCCAGTACTAAAGTTGTTTTTAAGGGGGCATAGTCGATACCTTTCTTTTGGGGGGAACGTGACAAGTCATTTAATAAATAATAACTCGCCGATAATAAAATTTAATTAACTCGTTAATAAAATTTAATTAAAAAGAAATTAACGGCTTTTATAAAATTTTATTAAAAATTAATTAAAGGATTTAGTGTAATAAAAAGTTAATTAACGCTCACACGCATGCCAGCAGCAGCAGCAGCAACAGCAACAAAGAACACTCGCAGGCTCAAAAATAAGCAGCTACGTACAACACCACAAGCAACAAGAAGGAAGTACACCAATGGATGCAGAAATCATTGAAGATATTATCCGGGAGACCATCCGATGGCCTGATCGTAGGGAATGGAACAATAAGAATAAGGGTTCGAGAATAGCTGGCCTATTTGGTGCACCAAGCACAGTGATTGCTGATTTATGGAACCGAATCGAGCCAACGCTTGATGAATCAGCCGCAGAGCCAAAACACCTCCTGTGGGGGCTACTATTCCTTAAAGTGTATGCCACATCTGAAGAAGTTCATTGCTCAATAGTCGGATGGCCACACAATGATACATTTCGAAAGTGGGCCTGGTATTTTGTGCAAAAGATCTTTGAGCTGCAAGATGACGTTATTGTTTGGGAAAATAGATTCCTTGGTCAACCTCAGTCACCGGTAACTGGCGAGTACTTGCCCAAATCGGATTGCATGATATCCGTAGACTGGACAGATTGTCCATGTTATGAGCCTTACCCATTCAGCACCGACATGTATTCAGAGAAGTTCAATGGACCAGCTATCCGATATGAAGTTGGAATTTGTATTAAAACTAGTTATATTGTATGGATTAATGGTCCCTTTCCTGCAGGTACTTCAGAGAAAGGAATTTTTGACCGAGAGCTCGCATTGCGACTCGAGGACTGGGAAATGGTAGAAGCTGATAGTGGACTGAGGGGAACAATAAAGGGAAAGACCCCAAACCAGGGGATCGACAGTAAGCAAAGAAAAGAAAAGTCAATMATCCGCGGACGCCATGAAAATATTAATGGGAGACTCAAGGTCTTCAATGTGTTGAATGCTTCTTTTCATCACACAGAAGGGAGAGATAGAGACAAAATGATAGGAAAGCATGGGATGTGTTTTGCAGCTGTGGCAGTGATCACTCAGCTGAAGCTTGAGGAAGAAGGGGGACTGTATCACGTCGACTACRACGTCCGGTACACGAGTCTCAACAATACAGGAGCATAGATATTCTGTAGCACCATGTATGTCTACATCGCTTCTCGTAACCATGCCATTGCAATAGACTGATTCTTACTACTCCTATATTCAGTGCTGTTCTAGAGATCTTTGTGAAGGGATGTTGCTCATTGTGTTTGATTCATCCAGTATCGGCCGAAAGGTCGGAAGCTAATTTTAACACGGCGTTTGTGCGTGTAAGCAAAAACCAACTATTTTTGCCCAAATTGGACAGTATACCCCCTTGATTTTGACTTTTCTACAGGATTTTTACGAGCGTTTTGTACTAGGAAGCTCCCAAAATCAGTATTTTGGTCTCCAGTTTGCTTCCAAACTGATTTTAGGTAAAAAGCTAATTTTAACACGGCGTTTGCATGTGAAGATAAAAACCAACTGATTTTGCCCAAATTTGACAGTGTACCCCCTTGATGATGAGTTTTCTACAGGATTTCTACRAGCTTTTTGTACCAAGAAGCTCCGTAAATCAGTATTTTGGTCTCCAGTTTGCTCAGCTGCTGATGTCTCCGTGTGAATAAGCAATCATGCCAGCCGTATTGCAGCAGTGCAGGCGTACCACAATCTATAGCCTTTTCGTACCTCAGCTTCTATCGGTCTTCCCAATGCTCTATATTCACTATAATGAACGTAGGTTGTATATATTTATATATATATTCAAACACGGTTATTATCACTATATCACTCAACTGTCACGATTAAGATCATTATACGTAAAAACGCAAGGTGGGCCTCCGATCAGCTTAACACGGTGTAACGCGTGGAAATTGTTTAGCACGTAATAACACGCGTAGTGGTTAGTTTGCAAACTATTTTGCCATAAAACAACACTAACAGCAGCACTAATACTACTAATACTAGTATCAATTGTCCTCCTCCTCAATGGCAAGGACCCTTGGAGCAAAGAGCAAAATCAGAAAAGGACAATCACCAGAAACGTCATATCATAAGTTATCGTCCGTCGAACAGCTTGTAGTGTACTACTATTGGATCTACATTAAAACAGAAGGAGCTGAGGGTTGGGATAATAAAAGATCTGGTTCGACAGAGCATTGGAGGCATTTTAGTGTAATACACGAGCACTGGAAATCAGCCTCTTCATTCTATAACCGAGCAAAAGTAAGGTAGAAGCTAATAGTACCACTAGTAGTTGTTGTTGCCGCTGTCGTTGCCGCTGTCGTTGCCGCTGTCATTACTTTCTTCTTTGGAAGCATATTTCGTTGCTCACAGTTTCTTCTTCCTCACAGAAATTGAATCTTATTGCAGAGGAGTTGCACAAGATCAACTACACCATTGAAGAGCCCATCATTGCTGGCATTCCACGAACACCATCGACTGCTCTTGCTGCTACCATTGCTCCTGACAACGATCAATCGCTACCGCCGCCGCCGCAATCAACACCAGCAACGACTACTACCACTCCAAGGTTTGCTTCTCCTCCCCTGCAACCAGCTCAGTTTTCCTCATCGAAAAGAGTGAAAACAACAAGAACACCTCAACTATTCTCCCCCCCACGAGCCTTGTCGTTCATCTCCCCCATYGCAAAGATGCCCGTTAGTGGTGCAACTGCATCCGCCTCAAAGAAGCCACCTGCGGTTCCTGAATCAATGCAGGCCAACTCTATCGATGACCTGGTCAATGCTGCAAACAACATGTCGCTTGAGGATGGAAGCCATGTCAACATTGTGGGGAGTGCCTATCCCACCATTGTAGGAACGTGGGACTCGCAGGACACCAATGATGATGACTCCTCGGATGAAGATTATGATGATCAAGTCTACACGATGATCAGAATGATCATGCACAATGCCATTCATGCAAATCTTATCCTCCCTGAATGGATTGATCCCTTTCATCTTCAGCTTACTATCCGCTGGCCCAAGTGGTTCAAGAAGGTCTCAAGGCATGTTGCAATTCAAAAGGGACAAAAGCGTCAGTTCCAATTTGATTCGAAGCATGCTGTCATCAAGACCATGAGACGCTACCTCCGGAAGCTCTACAAGCAAGACCCATATGGTCAACCAATGAAGGAGAAGATCATYGAGGATACAATTATGATCCAGTTCACAACTCCTATGTGCACAGAAAGGGATGCTGTCCATGTGGATGTTCTCCAGATCACTGTAACTGATGACGATCTTGACACAGGAGAGGATCTTCCACCTGGGGGAATCATCAAAGTGCTTCAAATCATTGCTGAAGCAGACATTGGTGGTTCAAAGGTGAACCAACGCATCTTTGTAGGTGGTCGGAATGTTACTCTAGGTAAGGAACCAAGTGGCAAACGCGCCGGCGAGGATGACACCAAGCAGCAGCAAGAAAAGGGAGAGTCGGCAAAGCAGCAAGAACCACTGCAAAAACAGAAAAAAAAGACAACCACATCAACACATGCTCCTGCTCAGCCCCCACCACTACAACCTCGTCATTCACGACATCTTGTTCTTCTTCCTGCTGCTGACGACAATGACGGCATGGATGAGAGAGCCCATTCCCGTAAAAGACACAGAACTCACCACATCGTTCCTCCCCATTCGTAACTTAATAGGTGCTGAACTTACTAGTGGAACTTCTAATACTAGTATGCAGTCGTGACTGGAAGAAGAACCACAACAGGAGCACCAGCAACAACACACCACCAACAGTCCTTCTGTTGCAACGTGCGATTCGTCGTACTATGATGATTCTTTCGAATCGGACRAAGGCCTTGATCCAGTGGCAACAATGACTAGGGATATTGTGGAACTGCAGTCAGAGCTCAAGAAATTCATATGAAATATGGCGTCGTAGAGGAGCGCTAAAGAATAACTACATTTTTTATATCTCCAGAACAGCACAAGCTGGAATCGTAGTGTGAATTACTGTATTAGTAAKCGTAATGGATTGCTGCTGCGAGGGAGCTTTTCATTGCTAGCAGTTCACTGTACTGTTTTAGTAAGGATTCACTGTAGTACTGTCCGAATGTTAAGATAACATTCCGTACGTTAGCGGAGTAGGCCTACGTAGGATCTCTACTAGCCCCGGTGGTGGCACGCCATCAGGCCAGCAGCTRCAGATCCAGCTGCTCAGCRAGGAGCAAAATGGATCTATTTGGATGGATCCTAGTACAAAGCTGTGTAGAAAATCCTRTAGAAAATCGTGGATCAAGGTACTTGCCTTGCCATTTTGGTCAAAATAGAAGGGTTTTGATTYCGCGTTCAAAAATGTACTGTGTCCTAGTGTCTTGACCTTTACCTGCCTCCAGCACGCTGATTCCAGCATGCTAAAACTGTTCTTTTCATTCTAAAGTAGTGTACTGTCTTAGTAAGGATGACGAATGCGAGCTTGTCAATCAATTTTAATTAAGGGGTTTAATAAAATTTTAATTAAAGTTAATTAAAAAATAATTAAAGTACTTAATAAAATTTTATTATTTTGTTAATAAAACTTAATTCGCCGATAATAAAATTTTGTTCTTTGGGGAACCCCCATTAAATAAAATTTTTTAAAGCTCAGGTTCGGAGAACCATTGAATGGGAAGAATGACGGTTAAATTGTCTGTTAGGCTGTTAAAATTGCGCGATTCGCGCGAAAATTATTCAAAATTGCTCGTTTCGGTGGCTCTCCAGTACTTCAAGAAGTAGTACGAGTACGATAACGTAACGTGCCATACCATACCATGTCGCACCGAATCCGAGACCATCTCTACTCGAACGTTACAGTACTGTACAATGCAAAATAGTACCGTAGGTTAGCTACGGTACTCGTAGGAACTATGCTCTGTAGTTCCATTTTCGTGCCGGAAAAGTGGAAGCTCGAAGCAACTCGCACCATGCATTTTTGGACTAGACCGAAAAATACTTGTGAAGTAC
>CAACVS010000568.1:6780-17009 GCA_900660405.1 Pseudo-nitzschia multistriata
TTGTATAGACCTCTTCCTCTTCTCTTGCACCAATCCTCAACGTACAACATCGAAAACAATGCGTTTGGAAGGGACGTTTCAAAACTTCTTTGATTTCCTTCTCCCGTGCCTTTTGAGACCAACCCCCTGTGACTGCCAACACGATTCTCGTCCAACAAACATGAATACAGTATTACATATTACATTATTGTTCATAAACTACAAGAAGAACAACAACGAAGAAAAGATGACCATAAAGTTATCTGAAATGTATGACCGCTAATATTAATGCAACAATACCACTGATCGAAAAGCTGGCCARTAAGTGCTGGATCCCGATGCGTTTGTTCCTCAAWCATTACTCATATTCTTTCCAAAGCGTAAATGTGAARTCATCTGAATCTTTGTATTTTGCATGTGCACCATATACCTCTCTGATGARCTTTTCAAGTGATAAAGGACTTGTTCATTTTGGTCTTCGCTAGAGCAACTTCAAGGCTACTTTCATCCTCTCTTTTGACTCATCATGAAGTGCTGTGTCCTTCAACTTTAAAAATTCTTCCATATCCAACATTATGGTGCTTCAAACTTCGTACCATTGTGTCAAGTTGTCTCACCAACTTTCTCCKCAAACTCCAGAGCTAAGGATTTGACGATGAGGCAAGAAAGGCCGCAATCGTCCTTTTGGAACTTCTGCCTCTTCGACTGCTTTCATCACTCTTAAAAATTTCTCGTCGAGTTGTTGAGTGGCTTGTACAGTTTAAGTCGTTGCAAAAATTGGCCCAGTCAAGTCGAGGATTCCCATTGGTGTTTTTCTTGAACCCTTCTTTTTCGATAACTTTGGAGGCATGGTTAATCGATTGGTTTGAATTGTTTTCATTCTTCATTCTCTTTTTTTTTCGAGATGAAGTAATGATTCGAAAATGGGAGAGATATTTGGAAAAATACCACTGTTCAGTGATGCATATGGTACTGGGGTTATCAACTTTTCCCTTCGTACAAATCGGGACAACCKTGCAAGTTGTCGTCAATGGTGGCCATGCCGTGTCGCAGCGTGCGATGCATCATGCACCGTTTCTTCTTTTTGAATGGCGCCATATCCGTCGTTCTCTCCCCTACTATCGGTTGGAAAAAAGCTTGAGTCGCACGGGCACAGAACGCATCGCGGTGGTGTTCGCACAGCGCGCCCCATTTGGCGGCACAAGACGTGTTCCGCTCCAGTGCACATACTGGCGTGTGGTGCGTTCTTGTGCGGCGCTACTCCTTCGCCGGTTCGTAGATGCCGAGCATGTGTCCGTCGGGAGAGCGGAGGGCCGCAATCTTTCCATGGGCCGGGTATTGAATCGGACCGTCGAGGTTCCCGCCGAGCTGAACGCACTTGGCGATCACCTGGTCCATGTTTTCGACCTGGAATTGCAACAGGGGAGAATAGCCCGTCGTGACCTGGGCCTCGGAGGTAACCGCGCGGAGGCAAATGCTCAGTGGCGGTGCGGTTGCAACATCGGAGCCGGGACGCGGACTGGCTGGCGGCGTCGTTCTGAGATCCGCCCACTCGTCCGTCACACGAACCGCACTTAGGCCGAGCCCCGCCGTGTAAAATTCCAAGGCTTTGGTCAGCCCCTCTCCCGAACGGACCATCAGAACGACCCGTGAAAGGTGAGCGAGCATGATCGGAATCAAGTGTTTGATAGCTACTACTATTTTTTATTTTTTGCGATTGTTACCAATGGACTTGCTAGCTTACCGACGCGACTGTTTCAATTTCGTTTTCTGGATTTCTGGATCATCGGTTTGATGCGTACAGAATCGTACGTACGGTACGTACCGTGCTTGGTACGTTCTCGTTCCGTTGTGACATWGCAAAACAGTACGATAGGATAGGATACCGTACGGTACGATACGGTATGTACGTACGGTACTAGCGCAACACGCAACAGAACATAGTACGGCACGGTACAGTAGTACAGTATGTACGTACTATTGTAGAGTAAAAGTAATTTCAATCACTCGCACGTGTGAGGCTAAAAAGTCACGGTTGCGGGTCAAACAAAAAAGGGGGAAATATGAAATATGGAGTACAAGTTCATTCAATATACTATTCGTACATACGATACATACGAGTATGAGAATAATAATGAAATTTTAAGTATTGTAGAGTTGTTCAATCATACGTACGGTAAAAAAATGATCAGCTCGGTGGATTGCTGTGGTATCGAACCGTCGTACTTGTATGGGGCATGTACGCGCACAGTTACTATGATGACCATATGATGTCGTCTTTGCTCTTCGAATGCTAAGTTGAAGAGAAGAATATGACGCAATTAACAGTCATAGATACCGATTGGAAAAAGCCTATCACAGGGAAGCACGTAAGATCTAATTGCAGTATGGACAAGATAGACCTTCGCCAATCACCAATTCTTTCTCTTCCTCGATTCAGGCATTGGTTTCCACAACTCAGTGAGTCGTGAGCGCCCGTCGGGTTACTAAAAACAGGCCATCACTGGTTGTCAGTAAGGAACGAATGAAAATCGAGAAGCGAAACAGATGGAATTCCTGCTGTTAGAGTCGCGTTTCAGAACTTCGTAGAAATTTTGAAATTCTGGACTTCACAATACTTCACAACAAGAAATGCTGATATCGGATAGATGTTCTTCCTCCATTTCATACCGATGGATTCTGATACGAAACAAAAAATATTGTATCGTCTGTCGAGACACATTTTCTACAATTCCAACAGCACCAAACRACGACATCTGGAACAACCGACGAAATAAATTTCAAAACCGAGMAAGCCGTCATGAAATTTTCGGGTTCTTTTGTCTTAGCAGCATGCATCTTCGCAACGGTAGCTGACACTTCTTTCGTTGACGGGTTCGTTCCTCTTTCGGGCGTGAAAACGCCGTCGTTGTCGACACGACTCCATTACGACATCCAGCGAGACCCGCAGCCTAATGATAATGTTTGGGCAATCCTATCGAACACGGAAAAATGGATCGCCAACACCCTGGCCGACGCCCAAACGGGAAACTCYAACCCACTGAGTCGAAAGGAAGTGAGCTATGTCTGCGAGACTTCCAATGACCCKGCGATGATCCTAGCCAATATTTTTCGAAAAGTCAAGGAGGCCCGGCAATTAGGAGAATCACACGCACAAGATCAGGAGGCGCTTATTGACGAAAAGGGAGGTGAGTGTGTCGCCCCGGTTTTTTTTTTCCAAAGGGATAATAGGAATATTATCGGTCGTCACTGATGCGTCGGAATGAATTGATGTTTACTTTCCATCCGAGTTGCATTCGATATTCTAAAGGCTTTCTTTACGTGTAAACATATTCGTATCTCATCATTCGTTTGGTACTTCATTCTTTTTTATTTTCCTTCAACCGATTCATTGAAATGCCGATTTTATTTTGAACTGGTGACCACAATACATATTTTGCACACGTATCATCATTTTTCGCACAAACTGTCTACCACAGAAGACAAGCACAACCGTATTACTCTGCGACAAACGCAAGTTTTGGTAATTCCCGCTAACGAGGAACTAAATCAAAGCTTTCATGTGTTTGACGCAGTCATCAACGCTGTCAACGCGGCTCGAAAAGCTGCACGGGATTTGGTGACGGATCATTCTTTGGAAAAACTGGACGAACAGATGTACGGAGAAGCTGAGGATCGGGATTGGGTGTAAGTTTTTAAATTTTTGTGGCTATGAATTGGGAGAGATTGACCGTGTGTAATGATGCAAAACAGTGTACGGAAGGGACGCGGTATTTACTCCGCTGAAAGGAGTCGTACACTCACATTTCGTTCTCGTTCGTTTCCAACCCCACAACACCCATCGTATGATAGGGTTTCCGTGAACTGCGCCCATTTGCACCCAGAGTACGGGAAAAAGACTCCTCAGCAAGAACTCAAAGAGATGCAAGAGGAAGAAGAGGAAGGAGAAGTGGACTTGAATTTGAAGGAATACAAGAGACAACGGATTCTTGCACGACGATCCCCTTACCCATCGGTAGTCATTGAGGTTCGAAGCATGGCTCCCCCCGAATTTGCCCCTCCGCCGCCATCGGGCCCTGTCTCGCCAAAGTCGATTGACGAGATAGATGTTGAAAGCGAAGAAGGCGAAAGCTCTTCTGGTGCAGCCGATGATAAAATCGATGCCGATGTTGTCAACAAACTTGAAGCTCTTTTTTCCAAATCGAGTCTAGATAGCGACAGGACCGAAGAAGGCGACTTTTACGAGTCCATTGGAAGTCACATCGAGACCTTTTCCTCGGTCACCCCTTTGATGGTGGCTCAAAACTGGATCAACAAGAACGATGCTAGCTTCGAAATTACGCAGTGCGCGTTTACCGTCAGCGATGCCACCTACGTAGACGAAGCCTATGAGTTTGTCTTCACGAATCTCGGGATGCAAACCTCGCAGTTTTTAGAGAGTACAGGTAGCACCGGAGGTGCAGCGTCCAAGGCACAGGCCAAGGACGTCCAAAAACGACAATATATGGTCCTACCCCATTTTCTGAGCAGTTCCGCTACTAGCCTCGAAAAATTCACCACCCAAGCTACAGAGATCATCAGAACGCTACCCTCTATTAGCGACAAGGTCGAGCTCACCTGCTTTCATCCAGAAGCCGTGGACGAGGGAAAACGTTGTCCTGTCCCAGTGATCGTTTTGCAATGGAAGGGAGACTAGAAAAAGTAAATGTAATTATTAATMAAAAATCTGAGCATGCACGCATTTGTACGATAGACCTTATGTTTCATATTTCGTCTTAAAAATRGAGATGACGTGAAAGAAGGCCAGCAGCTGCCACAAATGATTGGGAAGGGGAGAAAACGTAGAAACCAGAATGTAGGAACAGGATGCAAGCTATTAGATTAAATTTGACAGTATGTGGTGTAACAAACACATAAGATACTTTGGGACTGCAAAAAGTGTGAGCACTCGTAACATKWTATGATACATTGGTAATGTGACTTCATTATTACAATAGGACCTAGTAGTAATTCTTGGTATCCATCATGTTTCCAAAGTACTCTCCTTAGTACTACTAAAGTGCTAAACACTCTTACAGATTGAAAGCAGCTACTAGTCTAAAGGTGTGCCTCTTCCAAATCAGGGAGCTGCTCCTATTCTTAGGTATGTGACCTGGTCATATGCAGCTTGACATTGCACTGCTGGCTTTTGCTGCCATCCTCAGATGTCTGTGAGACACTTGTGGTGCCTGTTGAAGTTCAATCAATGTCCATGTAATCAAATCCTTGATTTCTGGGTCCCCATCATCATAGCTCACAAAAATAAGAATGAAATTTTGGTAGAAGATCCTTTCACAGCACCTTCTTGCCCCACCAATAATATTTGTGTCTTTTCAAAAACGTCCTTTGCAAAAATGTCATCACATTACCAGTACTATCAGGTTTATTCCAATCACAAATTTTTGTGACTGTCCAAACACAAGTGGAGTAGTATACTTTCAGTGATTCTCAAAGTCACTAAACATGTTATTACTAGTATGCAATAGCTATTTACAATAACCATCTAAAACACCTTACACATTTGTTGTCTGAATCTACCCCCCTATCAAGCAGGTAAAAATTGTACCTCTTTGTCTAGTTTCTGATCCTTTGTAATCCCCCTCTATCTCTCTGTCTCCAGGTGCCCACCCGCCAGCACTTTGATTGTGACATTACCCTCCCTGAAATCTATCTTTATTTGTCTTTTTGCCTTTCTTGTCCCCTTGCCTCCTCTCTACTACTAGTATTAGCAGTGCCAATAGTTGTGATATGCTCAAAAATATATCAAACATTTGTAGTCAAGTCCTCCTTTCTTCAAGATGCGGAGTGGAAAAATTCTATGCAATTATACTACTAGCTGTGTGCTTGCTTCCCTCTTTGTATCAATTTTGAGAAGTTGGTTCCCAGAAAATCCAAATCCAACTACTATCTCTACTAATAGTAGTAGATGATGACACCACCACAGTAACCTGCTGCCATAACATCCATGGCAGCAATCAAGTAGCCTAGCATTATTTTCCAAAAAATGACATGTTACATAGCTGGGGTCTGTCTCAAATCAAACCATAAATTTCAAATGAATTGTTATTCATTTTTCAATGATGCATGCTGTTCTCTTTGAAAGTAGGTCAATGTTTGCAACTTTTGGTAACATTGAACAATGATTACAATTCTCAGGGGACTACAGTCTTACAGATTGATTTTCCTTGGTTCCTGTTTGATTTTTCCCTACAATCAAGAATGAGAAAATCAATATCATATTTAACCTTGTTGTTCTTGTGAACTAGAAGATGCACTAGATACTATTAGTCAGAGCCATCACTTCTCCGGAGTGCTGGGATTATTTCAAGAATCAAATCAGTTTGTTTTGGGAGGTGTTTGAAGAAGAGTCAGGATGAGGCAGGCAATGGCCTGTTTATTATCCTTATTGCTTTTGTTGTCTGTTTTTGTAATAGGATGTGTCAACAAAGACCAGTGTGAAATAGGATTTTCTATTTGAAGGGTATTCTTGGAATAGATGACAATGAGCTTTTCAGCTTTGTTGTCACTTTTACAGATTAGTGAAAATTTATTTTCTTCTGGGCACTACCAGGTCTGGAAAAAGCTAAGTCATATTATTGATCACTCTAAAAATCATGTTGATGATGTTGATGCATGTGAGTCCACTCTCTCTATCAATTGAAGTTTCAAGTGCCAGCAGTGGTAGTAGTGCCAGTAGTGGACCATTATATCAGTAGCAACAAGAGTAGTGATGAATAAATGAAGATGCAGACAAAAAAAAAAGGGGGGGGGGGGGTTGGGAGGGATGCTAGATTATATTACTAGTAGAAAATTTGCTCTTCTTTCAAAGCAGCTCTACTAGTAGTACTAGCAGAATTACATGCCAGAAAATTCTCTGTCTCCCCCTGACCCTCTTCCTTCCTGGTTCCACCAAACATACTTACTTGCTTGATCCCCGGTTGTGCTCCTATGGGAGTGCTCCCCCTAAACCACCCTGACCCAATATTTCAATATCTAATCAAGTCCACCCTAGTGCCAGTGTGACCACCACATGATAGATATTTATTGCTGCTGTGCTCCCCAAAGTATGGACATGAAAAACATTCAATTGAGTAGGAGGTTCTTAGTAATGCTGCCACCACTTAGGTATACGGGCTCAAATAAATGGAGACCTAGATCTATGGAGATCCAATGTTGGGAAAGGTAGCCCATAGAAAGATTTTGGTGCTGGCTGATGTTGGTCTGGTATTAGTTTTTTCTGGATGGAGGCTCTTGGTTTGTTGCTCTGGAGTAAAAGGGCTATTAGTACTACTAGGAGTGTCAAACCATTCTGCAACCTCACACAGCTAGTAGTGGCCAGGGTTTCAAGTGGTAATTGATAGGAATCCAGCAGTAGTTGAGGACAGTATTTCCCTAAAACTTAGAAAGTATTCAAACACCAGGAGGAAAGTCAACTGGTACAAGAACAGTGGAGTTCAGAATACTCCTCCTGAAAGACTTTCAAGAAGTTACAACCTTGAGGCCATCATCATTGCTACTATCAAGAATGATGTCACTACAAATAATATAGCATTCAGGACAAGCATGGTTCTTATTCGACTAAGTGGTTCTTCTATTAGTATGCACTTYACCACGTGTCRCTTCAAGGCAGCATTGCTACTACTATACTATAGAGTTAGGGTTTTCTGGTACTGTATCCTATTTAGATGTAAAACTCTACAGGGCCTGGCTGTTTGGCATCTTTTTTCCATTTTTGATTGGTTTGCTRATCTATTTTCAACCGTTACTACTACTAGCGACGATGATACCGATGATACCATAGTAGTACTAGTATGGAGGAGGAAGAATACTACAACCACTTAGCTGGAATCAAGCTCTGCTTGTAGGATTATTGCAATAAAGGATACAGTATGCCAAAATACAACAAGCAGCCACCAGAGTGGTTTGATTAATTTGCTTCAGAATTCTTCTACTTGTAGCGAAACTTCATCTCTGCACTTATCAAGTTTTTACGGATGGGGTGTGTGGTAGGATTTTACAGTAACGTGTTTTACCACGATTGAAGTTGTACCTCCGTTACCCGGCCGATTGGTTGCGGCCGCCTTTGTTTTTTTTTAAAAGGATGGCGACAGCCAAAAAAACTTACTACAGTGCAAAAACTAGGTTATTGATAGTAGAATGACTTAATGTCACAATAATGACTGAATGTTTCTTAAATTAAAAATGAAATAATGTATTTTGGTAAAGGTACTAATTTATTTGCAAAAATTAATATACCGGGGTTTGTACAAATCTACACTAAAAAAAATATCTTTTTGTTTCCTTGGTAAGTCCAGGGCTGTAAGAATTCTTTAAAGTTAGTGGCTACCCGCACTAAAGATAGTGAAGTGAAGTGTAGTGCACCGTAGCCAATTTTCAAATTCCGTTTTCTGTTCTCAAGATTTTCCGAGGATGAACATGTTGGAGAGCGTACGAATGACAGACCAGGAATGACTGGCGCGCGCACGATTCAAAATGGGTCATTCCCGTTAGTCTAGATGGTCTAAAAATCTAAAGTAGACCTTTTAGACTTTTTAGTTTAACGGGAATCATTAAATCATTAAAAACAGGGGCCCAACGGACATTTTTTAGGCGCTGGACAAAACAAACCTGGGAAATATTTCCAGAAAGAAAGGCGAACAAAGCCAGATTACAGTATCAAGAAAACCCAAGAATAAGATTCATCTCACTTTTCTTTTGTTTACCAACTTAGAAACATAACATTAGTAATCAACATTCAATACATCTCCTCTATCTACATATTCATCATTCAGTGAAGTGATAGCTGCGAGATTATCGTCTAACAGAACAGATCAAATCAGCATCTCCTCGCCAATGCCCACGTGATAACAAAAAGGCCAAAGAATGGCTCCATCACCGATGAAAACACCGGGGAAGGCATCTGGTCCTRAAAAGGTGTACCTCTTCAACTGYCCCTACRAAGAGAAAGCAAGTGCGAAAAAGGCCGGTGCAAAGTGGGATGCAAGCGCGGGTTGTTGGTATGTCCTTTCATCGCAGAACCTCGAAGCATTCAACAAGTGGCATCCAAACGAAAACAAGTACTTGGTTTGTAGCTACGACGAAAAGGACGATGCCAAGCGCGCAGGTGCCAAGTGGGATGCAACATGCAAACAATGGTATATTGCTGCAAATCAAGACGAATCCAGATTTGCACGGTGGTTGCCATCCTCGGCCGGAAACCGTGCGACAAAAGCAACCAAGCTGATAAAGGGCAAAAAGTCAGAGATTAAAACGACCAAAACACCAACTAAACTATCGACCAAAAGTCAGCTCGCTACCATTCCCCGAATCAATGGTGACATGACTGTGGCAC
Source organism: Pseudo-nitzschia multistriata (assembly GCA_900660405.1). Taxonomy (NCBI): domain Eukaryota; phylum Bacillariophyta; class Bacillariophyceae; order Bacillariales; family Bacillariaceae; genus Pseudo-nitzschia; species Pseudo-nitzschia multistriata. The sequence continues at coordinate 16,151 of CAACVS010000568.1, forward strand.
AGCTTCAGACCGAGTGCAAAGCCCGAGATCCGTCAATCAAGGGTATCACAACAAAGAGAAAAGATTGGTTCCTGGAGCACTTGAAGGTTGGTACTCCATGGATATCTGCAGAAGTCCCCTACCTAGATTACGAGCCCGAATCTCCTCCTCGAAAGCGAAACAAAAGCTAACCACTTCAGCTCTGAAGGCATCAAAATCAAACAGTGACACGAAAAAGAACAACTCGGCCGTTGCTAGAATCAGTGCAGACATGACAGTGGCACAGCTCCAAATAGAGTGTCGCGCAAGAGACTCCGGCATCATCGGCATTTCAAACAAGAACAAGAACTGGTTGTTGGAACATTTGGACGTCGGAAGCAAGTGGATCTCACAAGGTTGGAAAGAGAAGGACCTACAAAACCTTATTTCTGCGAATAAGAAAAAAGCGAGCTCTCAGACGAAACAACAGAGCAGCTCCAAGCACAAAGATTCTGTCGATTGCAGAGATATCGAGGGTATGGCCAGGCAGACCAGCAGCAAAAACAATTCAAAGAAACGTCTTGGAGACTTTCCCGTTAACAACATTACTATTCCCCAACAAGTTGGAAAGAAGGCAAAAAAAGATTCAACATCCGCCAAAAAGCCATCGGTAAAGCTTGTCGCAGAGAGTGTGCCTGATGCATCATTGCAAAGAAAGAGGCCGGCGAAGAAGGAACAAACTTCGTCAGCCAACAAAAAACATAAGATTAAGGATGGCAATCTAAAATCAGCTGATGTAGTTCTTTTGTCCACTAGAAAGAAGGAAGGTCCTAAATCAGCTACAACGGTCGAGGCAGAAACCATTGCCAGTTCGACTTACACAAGAATTACCAGCAAAATG
>CAACVS010000569.1:0-26626 GCA_900660405.1 Pseudo-nitzschia multistriata
TGACGGAGCAGTGAATGGCACCTTATACAAACACCACCAAACCAATCAATGTACTTTAGGATTATGTATTTCTCTATAGTATTATTTTAGCAATTTTGAAACGCAACGGAATTCGGAATGCGTTTTTGCGGTTTTATGGACCTTTCGTGAACACAGAAGCAACTAACACACTCGTTGGGTTCTCTCTTCATGGCGTGTTGTACGAGGAGATACAATACCAATGCGAAAAAATCTTGCAATGGCGGTTGGGTAGCCAGAGCGGACGCAGGGACGCTGCGATCGATTGCGAGAACGGCAGGATGCCAGAAACAGAAGCAAATGGCATACCTGCAGACCTTGCACAAGAAAGGCGACCGGCGCGTGCGATTCGTGCTTTGACCCGTTTCTTTTGTTGGATTGGCATCTCTGTCGCCCTCGACCACCATACCAGCAGCCGGTCCCGCAAACATCCGAGCCAGCCAGCCAACCAACCAACCAGCGAACCATCCCAAGACCACGGCCCGTGTCCAATGAAGAAAACGATGCGAACCGACTCGGAAATAGAAATCAATCAATTTCCAGCAACCAGATTCGTGCCTTCCGGCAAAACGAGGTCTACACCGGTTCGCACCCGAGAATCTCGGCGTCCGATCGGAAGCAGAACGGGCACCACTCCAGGGCGAGGCTCGGAGTTCTGTTGGTTCCTCCTTTCGAGGCAGCAGCAGCAGCAGCAGCAACAACAGCAGTGTTGTGGCCGGGATTGTTCTCGTTCTCGTCCCCGTCCCCGCTGGCGGCGGCAGCGGTGGCCAGTGCCTCCCACAGGCAGGTGTAGCACGCCACTTTGGTGGCTCGCGTGGCTTGGTGGGTGTGACCGGTATTTGGTGTTGCCTTTGCCTYTGCCGTTTCCCCGGGCTCGCTGCCACAGCAGTTCCAACAACCCGCCACCACCACGCGGTAGGGAACCACAGGGGCCGCCGCTCCGCAGATCGAGCAGGGTGCTCCCGGCTTGGCGGCCGGTTCGATCGATGACGATGATGCTTCCACCGCTTCTCTGCAGGACGCTCCCTCCCCGGAAACGATCGTCCGGGGCAGCACCGCGGCCCATCTCCGTCGCCAGCGGCCCAATGGAGCYGGGCCCGGCCTTGCCCGTGCCAGAGCGTACCGCACCAAATCGATCACATCCGTGCCGCTCGCGGAGAGGCCACCGGAAACGGTGATCCACAGCTCGGTGCCGACCCTGTGCAGCCACCGCTGGTGGGCGTACAAGACAAAGAGGGGAACCAGCTTGGTGTTGTTGGCGATGGTGTTGTTGTTGCTGTTGGTGTTGTCGTTGCTGTTGGTGTTGTCGTTGTTTGGGGTTTGTCCCGCGAGGCCGCCGTTGTGGCCGTACGACAGGCCCGACCACCAGAGGGAAAGATTCCCGGCGTGGGTTTGGTGGCGGCCGGTCCCGTTGCYKTTGGTCGACGCCGGCGATCCCCAGCACGAGAGCAGGAGCGCCAGCCGCATCCCCGGCAGCAACGCTCCGTCCAGGAACCGCACCAGCCACCGCAGRACGAGGAGCCTGCGGCGGGCCGCCAGCCGCCGCATCGCACCCGTTGTTGCAKTGYCGTCCGCGTCGGAAGCACCCSGGTCTTTGGCGTCCTCGGCCGCTGCCGCTCCTGCCAGGTGCTCTACCGCGATGCGGTACAGCTCGGGGAGGAAGCCCCTCAGAAGTGCGTAGACCAAGAGGCGCCTTCGGATTCCGCTGGGGCCGTTCCCGGCCCCCGAGCCACCACTGCCGCTCAACGACGGCCCCCGGCCGACCAGCGAGGCAGACGCGGGTCCGGTGCTCCCGGAGGCGAGAACGGTGCACGCCGAAAGCACCAGCGCCGGGACCAGCGGGCGAAAGGAGGACAGCGGCAGCGGCAGCGACCACGACGACGACGACGTCGACCGCTGTCCTCGATTGGGGAGCGCCGTGGCCACCTCCGGTCCCGGGGGGGAGGAATCGGCGCTCCTCCTTGTCCTTGTCCTTTTCCTTGTTTCAAGCCCTGCGTCCCTGGCTCCGATGGACGGCAACGCCGCCAGCAGCACGGGGACCGCTTCCCTAACCTGGTTCCAGGATTCCCCCGCCCAATGGGTGGCCTCGGAGAGATCGTGCGMGAGCARCGAGAGGAGATACGCCTCGAGGTCGGGAAGATCGAGGAGGAGCGCCGCGGTGGGTCGCGGTTSCGGCGGAGGCAGCGATGACATCGTTGGATGTTTTGCGGGTGCAACGGCGGTGGTTGGCGGGCAGAGCAACTCACTCACGATGCGAAAAAGTCTCGCTCTGGCTACTCGGAAGCGATGGAACGGATTCTTGGCGGCGGCAGCATGTCGCGTTGCCTCTGCGGTTCGAACCAAACGGTTGTTTTGGAGAGCAAGATGTGTGTGGTTGRGATTKTTCACASGCAACASTGTGAAAAAGTCAGAACAGCTCGGTTCGTGGGGAGGTGGCGAACGCCCACGGAATCAGAGCAAACAACTCTGCTTTCTCTCCGTCGTTGTTTCTTTCTTGCTCCTTTTGAAGGGTGCGGTGGTGCTGTGTTGCGAGCTTTGTTCTTGCTTCTAGGGTGCGAATGCAACGGGTCCTAGTCCAACTTTTGTGTTTGTTTTTCGTCAACTCTCTTTGTCGTTTTTGTCTTCCTTTTTGTTGGACGGCTCTCTAAATACTCGCAATGGTACGATACGATACTCAATTACTGGTACGGGCAGGGTACTACGTACTCGTACGTTGTGATACTCGAACTGTGGTGAGTATTGTAGATAAATGCAATTCATATGCACGGTATGTAGTATTAGTAAGTCCGGTGTCATGAGGTCAGAAATAAAAATCCCTGGCAAGTTCTATTCTATATCGGGGTTTGGGTTAATACATGTGTCTTACCGCACCGTAGAACCTCGTTGTTTCCAGTATGTACCTGGTACCGTACTATGAAAGTTGTCGCAACACCGATGATTTGTGTTAAGTACTGTACGCAACGTTCCGAAGTTCAACCATTCCAATTAAAAACAATAAAACATTAAATCGGAGACKCAAATTTGGCGGTGTTCAGCGATGAGCTTATCCAATTACCTACATAGTTGCGACCAAAATCCGCCATGTACCTTAATTTGGTTAGCAAGAAATTTCTTTTGTTCGCGTGCGAGACGCAACGGATGGAGTTGCTCTCGGTAACCTACGGTCAACGGCTCCTGTTCGAATCGGAACAAATCGATCCCTCGGTTGGAAGCACCTGTTTTCATCATAGACGAACGATAGGAATGGTCCTTCGTACCCCTTGCACGGCATCCGATCCGATTGGCTGTACAAGGTACTAGCAAATACCAACAAACACACTTGCGATACACTGCCGTGTTTGTTGGTAATCGAGAAAGACAGACTCTGCCCAATCTCCTGTTGCACTCACACGGTTTCTGGAAAAGACACATCGGAAACGAAACGAAACGAAACAAATTCAAAGAAAACAAAACAAACATACAAAGCGCAACAACGCGTTTGGCAATTTAGAACCAATTCCATTCCATTCCATTCCATTCCAATCGGGATCGTTTGTAACTCTGCAACAAGGGTCATCAGTTTCTTTGGTTCCAACAAAAGTACTCTCCCTAAGGTTCCAATCCATCCCGAGTTTCAGTTCAAGCCCGACACCCACCAACCAAAATGGCGATCCACGGTACCAAAAACAGAACGACCGTCATCCTTGGGCTCGSTCTTCTCCTTCTGGGAACGAGTTTTGCGCTCGCAAAAGAACAAATCGAACCGGACGCCCGTGCGTTCGAACCATCGGTTCARAGCTCCGTCGCCACGTTTCACAGCCTAGCAGGAAAAACCGACGGCGATTCGGAGATTGCGGGAGCCGCCCTCGATSCCAACGACGAGACAACAGAGACGACGACGACCACCACCACCACGGCCGCAGCAACGGACACGACGGACACCGCCATCGTGACCGCGGCCATCGAGGACGGCGAGCACGAGGTCGAGGCCGAACTGGCACGCCTGTGCACGGACGATTCCACCTTCCGATACAAGCACCTRGATCGCAACGTGGGACTCGTCGACATGAAAAACTGCACCTGGGTGGCCACCAAGCCCATGGTCCGGTGCAACTTTCGTCTCTCTAGGGACGACGACACCAGCCCGTTTTTGAAGGAATTCTGTCCCCTCTCCTGCGGCCTGTGTCCGACGGCGGCCCAGGTGATTCCCTGTCCCGAGGACATCCCGACCGTGCCCCCGTCGACCGKTAGCAGCTTTGGTAGCTCCACTTCCTCGTCGGTGGMGTTCGTTGCGGGGCTGGGGGGRAGCAACGGCGGGGCGATCGTGGACAACCGAGAATCGAGCGTGGAYAACACCAACAGCAAGAGATCCCTMGCCATTGCTCTCTCGGTAGTCTTTGYGGTCTTGCTSCTCTTGCTCCTCTGGATCTACTGCTGCTGTTGCGGCAGCCCGAGAGAGGGAAAGAACGAMGACACGGACGACGAGGAGATGGCGATGGCCGAAATGGACCACAACCACGCCAATACCGCCAAGAGCGTGTCGTCGGTGGGCAGCCGCCTGCTGGGAATGGTCCTGTCCACCTTCAACGGGCTGCGGGGCGACCCCAAGATCGACGTCCACCAGTGYACCTCGGCGTACTGCGACGCCTGCGAGGGGGAGCGCAAGGCCGCGGCCCTCCGCAACCAATCCGATGTCCACCGCGTGAGAAGCGTCGATACGTTCGAGCGGGAACGACAGGAAAAACAACGAAGGATGTACCGAGACGAACAAGAATGTTAGACAAACACACACACACACACACACACACACGCACGCACACACCAGAGCGAGGATCCTTCGCCATTCGAAGCTGGGGGGAGGCAGGTCGAGTGGCGCGCGTGCAACGAAAACAGTAGATTGACAATAAATAATTGAATGATCAAGACGAACAAATCCACCTGCGTAGCTSATTTCTAAGCGATGTATAGTCGTTTTTTCATCTCTGGCAATCAACTGTCGGATACACTCCAAACAGCAACTAGCTTTTTGGCCAGGCGCGAGACATATTCTGGAAGACTATTGAGCTACCCAGAAACCACAGATGAACCGTGACCCSGATAGTCTCTCTTACCAACGTACACGTTCTTTTCGAATATTACAGAGTTCTAGAATTATTTGTGAATAGTATTACTTTGTTCAATTGTACYGGTGATTTTGTGTGGAATGTCGCAAGCAACCTTAACAACTTTAAAAGTCGTGATAGTCCTCGATCGAGATRAAATGTAGAACTGGCTGTGGACGGAATATTTGAGAGTGGACACAGGGTGATCCAACGGGAAAAAATGTTACTCCGAATGGTCGAAAAGAACGAAAAGTGAGTCAAAAGGAACGATTCGTTTAGCGAAATAATGAATCTTGCAAATGGCAACAAAACCATCCCCCAATTCGGCCCCAATATCAATGGCAAGTCAGAGAAACAACGCTATTTTTTGCTCGATGCGGGCAGTAACTATGGAAGGATCAGGAATTTTCTTGTACACGTGTCATCCAGACCTCACACGAGGCTTCCAGAGTACGAGTACAAACTGTCTCGCAACCTTTCGGCAACAACGGTGTACCGGTACCGGTACGCAGCGGATACGTATGCTTGAGAAGAGACATCGATTCAATAGTAATGGATAAATATCCTRATRGATATTTGATRTTAAGATGYTTTATCAATACATTATTTSACTAGATGAGGTTTGATTCGTTGGTGAAGATCGYCTTCGAGGTCCGCCCCAAACTGACGTAAAAACCGTTGGGATCCTCAAACATTCTGACTGAGTTGCGCTTGGGCTGCTGCTTTTTCTTCYGCCATGGCTTTTTCAAATTCAATAGCCCAGTCTTCGTCCGGATGCTTAGCGTTCCATTCAAGAATTTGATCCATGAACTTGWMGAAAATYKKRTCYTCGTATTTTTCCATATACCAAGGGAACAACATGAAGGAAAATGAAAGCGCCGAAACCATCACAACAATGGTTCCGTAGGTGGAAATGGCCAACAGGTCTGTGCTCGGTTTTCCTAGYTGTTGTGCGATACCAGCCGGCAAACTCAAGCAACCCAAARTGAAGAACGAGGCAACCCAAACGCCRCAGTTAATTKYAAYACCCCATTGGCAGACGGGATGAGTGACGCCGATCTTGCCGTACTCGTCCTCGACGTAAGTTTCGGTGAAGGGCATCCCGAAGCACCACATCACAGAGAGAAACAGGAAAGAASCAAAGTTGAAGTATACACCCTGCCAGAATCTCCAGAAGTCGGCTGAAGCCGGRTAGGCAAACACGACAATTACCATGATGCCGAAGAGAACGAAAAAACAGATATCAAGTGGTTTTGGCCAGCTCTGGGTTTTYCCCAGCTTGTACATCATAAAGGAGAGCAAGGCATTGAAAACAACCACACCCAAGGAAGCTGCCGCTGCGATTTGAAAGTCTTCGATGAACTGCCCGAGGAAGAGAGGAATGTATGATGAGAACATCATGAAGTGATGGAGAGCTTCGAACATGTATTCCGAGAACCCTTTCACCTCTTCACCTGATTCGTCGACGTTTCTGTACGACTTCTGGTGGGCCGGCTTGGATACGGAAGGTCGTGCTGCTTTGGTAGATCCCATGGTATTGTAATAAATAATTGTTCGATTGTATGTGTCTTCTGTGTTTTTATGACACGAACGGAATCGCTGTTGTCGAGAGATTTCACATGGTGTCATTAGCTTTGGCATTTGCTAGTACCACATACCGTACCGCGCAGTAGCTAGAGTACGGTGCGTAACTTCAATTCACGTAGGGAAGCATATCCCGTGGCTGGGGAAGATGCGATATTTTTGTTGATTATTTGTTGACTACATCTGGCAATGATTCTCCGAAAAAGAGAACCGGTGGATCTATGACATAGTCATGTGACAACAAAATATAACATAGTCACGTGACAAAAATGGAGCTGTTCAAGCCCTAACGATTTTTCACATGAATAGTATCGGTAAAAAGCAGACTAACACATGTCTTACACATGTTTATTCCGTTGAATCTTACAGCGAGTTGTTGCATAATAAATTAACCGAGCCAATGAAAATTCCCAAGGACATTCTGCGTGAGCGTCTTCGTCAATGGAAATCCCCAACGTCCAACGGACATCAATAAGATTCGTAATCTTGATCACCGTTTTCTTCAATATTCTTCAAAACACGCCAGTAGAAGTTTTGACTTGTGAAACGTGCATCATTTTCGGGATAGGGAAAGCCACATGGAAAAGTTTTGCCGTCACATGTAGATTTCATTCTCTGAATCTAATATAGCGCTCTCAACTTTTCTGCACTACTTTCCCCGTGCCGCTTTTCCCGAATTGCGACTTTCATAGTAATATATATGGACGCGTTCGGACAGAGAGTAGATAAAAATAGTAGATACAACGTTATCGTACATACGGAAGAAAGAACGATGAGGCTCCAAGTGAGACTGCTGCTTCATCATTTCTCCTCCTCGTGATTGTAATGAATAGTCGTATTTGTAGCGGGTAGCTCTAGTGATGGGCTTAGGTTTTCTAGCAAGAAAAAGGATTCGAATTCGACGACGCAAAGCGAGAGTTTTTTGAAAAGGTACTAGAACACTAGTAGCCGTAGTATACAAGGCATGCCACTACTAGCAGGTCAAGCAGACGACCATACCACTAGTCCGAGGTGCCGATGGGGGTGACTGCAATTTTGTCTTGGTTCCACAGCTCACAGTGAGAAGACGAGAAGGCAGGTTCTGACAACATGACGACTTGACACTAAAATATTTTGCGAGCTAGCTCCAACAGCGGGTACGACACCGAGACTATGGGAAGATTCGTTACGGCAACTACTATTATAACATTATGAGAAGTGATCGTGATCTTTCTTTAACTATTCGACCTGCTTGAAAAGATTACTCAGGAAGCAATTGTTGTTGGTGTCGTCTTTGACATTCATGTGTTACTCCATTCCAAAAGGGACTTCCGCATCGGGATGTTCTTCTTCCCACCGAGCGATATCGTCCTTGTAGAACTCCATTTTTTCGTCGATGGTATTGATCAGGTGCTTCGGATACATAGCCATCCCGACGAAGCCGAGGCCCAGGAAGATGTTGATCGCGTATGCAGGATCGACAAAGAGCGTCACGAACAGATCGCTGCTGTCTTCGTTGCCGAAGAGAGCTCCGGTTAGGCCGGCCAGGGCCATGCCGAGAAAGGCCGCCAGCCAGTTGACTTCCAGCCGGCTCTCGAGGTGCATAATGATGGGGTAGGACAACTGGGCCTCCCCCATCGAGTCTGTCAGGGCGTCCTTCACAAAGGAATGCCCGTGCTTGTATGCCAGCAACAGGCACAGAAAAATGAGACTGTTCGAAATGGCGTTGAACCAGGCGATTTGAAGGCACATATCCCGAATGGAGGGACCGAGCAATCCGCKGGTGAGAAGGAAGACGGATCCGTAGGCAATAGCGAGGGAGGTGCTCAGCACCTTCACCGCAATCTTGGATCCCCCCACTTTGTACCAAAGGTAGTCTACGATCATGGTGAGGACGGACAATCCAGTGGCAAGGGTTGCGGCAAGGTCCAAGTCGTCCGATAGAAAGCTGGGGAGGACAAGCGGAACATAGGAAACAATGTTCATGATCGGCATAATCTCGGCCATGATGGAGTAGAGGGGCCCTCCCGGTTCACCGCCGCCTTCGATGTCGACGGAAGAAGGAGGAGAAGCTGGAGAGATCTCCACCAGCGACACCCTGCTGCATGCGCGACCGAGGTCTTCCCTGGACGGGGCGCTTGATTTGCGGCGAGGAGCATCGCCAGGGATAGCTCCATAGCTTTGTTTGGACTCTGTCATTATGGAATGGATAGTAGAATATTCCTGTACACGGCACGGTGTTGCGGTTGCTGTGATCACTGATTGTGGTGACGCAGAAAATGAAGAGGCTATTGCTGTCGTATTCGGATCAGAAACTTCCGTTTTGTGCCAGATTTTTACAGTACCGTACGATACTACCCTGAACTTCATTCTGTACCAAGTTCAGTACAGTACAGTACAGTACGCTCGTACGATGCGATCTTTTCTTGTTCGGTGTTTCTCATTCAGTACAAAATAGTACTACATCATACGCCAAGCCACAACAGTAATGTTCTCTACGGAAGGTTACGTACCCACATTATTCCGAAAAGGAATCGCGCACGCTCAGTACGCTACCAAATGGAGCCAGCTGCAGCTTCTTCTCTTTTTTCNTCTTCACCTGATTCGTCGACGTTTCTGTACGACTTCTGGTGGGCCGGCTTGGATACGGAAGGTCGTGCTGCTTTGGTAGATCCCATGGTATTGTACTTCTGATAAATAATTGTTCGATTGTATGTGTCTTGTGTTTTTTGTGACACAAACGGAATCGCTGTTGTCGAGAGATTTTACATGCAATTTTCCATGTGTCATTATTTTTGGCATTTGCTCGTACCACATACCGTACCGTGTCATTATTTTTGGCATTTGCTCGTACCACATACCGTATCGCACCGTAACTAGAGTACGGTGCGAAACTTCAATTCACGTAGGGAAGCATTACCCGTGGCTGGGGAAGATGCGATATTTTAACGATATTTTTGTTGACTACACCTGGCAATGATTCTCCGAAAAAGAGAACCGGTGGATCTATGATATAGTCACGTGACAACAAATTATAACATAGTCACATGACAAAAATGGAGAACCGATGGATCTATGACATAGTCATTTGAAAACAAAATATGACATAGTCACGTGACAAAAATGGAGCTGTTCAAGCCCTAACGATTTTTCACATGAATAGTATCGATAAAAAGCAGACTTTTACACATGTCTTACACATGTTTATTCCGTTGAATAAATTAACCGAGCCAATGAAAATTCCCAAAGAAACGGAACGCATTCTGCGTGAGCGTCTTCGTCAATGGAAATCCCCAACGTCCAACGGACATCAATAAGATTCGTAATCTTGATCACCGATTTCTATAATATTCTTCAAAACACGCCAGTAGAAGTTTTGACTTGGGAAACGTGCATCATTTTCGGGATAGGGAAAGCCACATGGAAAAGTTTTGCCGTCACATGTAGAATCCTTGACTTAACCATTTCAGTCTCGGGAGCAGGTGCGCCCTAAACAGGCCTCAAACCGATTCAAGTGTCAAGGAAGAAAAAAGCACATCTTTTGCATGCAATTTATACAGGATTCCAAATTCCAAAAATGGGGGGAAAATATGTAAGTTGAGCTTGAAATCTGTGTCTTCTGTACCACTGAAAGTGATTCCCGAAAACATATCGGAAAATATGTTATCGGGAATTCTCTGAATCTAATAGCGCTCTCAACTTTTCTGCACTACTTTCCCCGTGCCGCTTTTCCCGAATTGCGACTTTCATAGTAATTTATATGTACGCTTTCGGACAGAGAGTAGATAAAAATAGTAGATACGACGTTATCGTACATACGGAAGAAAGAACGATGAGGCTTCAAGTGAGACTGCTGCTTCATCATTTCTCCTCCTCGTGATTGTAATGAATAGTCCTATTTGTAGCGGGTAGCTCTAGTGATGGGCTTAAGTTTTCTAGCAAGAAAAAGGATTCGAATTCGACGACGCAAAGCGAGAGTTTTTTGAGAAGGTACTAGAACACTAGTAGCCGTAGTATACAAGGCATGCCACCAATGCCGGTTGCCCGATGAAGTACTACTAGCAGGTCAAGCAGACGACCATACCACTAGTCCGAGGTGCCGATGGGGGTGACTGCAATTTTGTCCTGGTTCCACAGCTCACAGTGAGAAGACGAGAAGGCAGGTTYTGACAACATGACGACTTGACACTAAAATATTTTGCGAGCTAGCTCCAACAGCGGGTACGACACCGAGACTATGGGAAGATTCGTTACGGCAACTACTATTATAACATTATGAGAAGTGATCGTGATCTTTCTTTAACTGTTCGACCTGCTTGAAAAGATTATTCATGAAGCAATTGTTGTTGGTGTCGTCTTTGACATTCATGTGTTACTCCATTCCAAAAGGGACTTCCGCATCGGGATGTTCTTCTTCCCACCGAGCGATATCGTCCTTGTAGAACTCCATTTTTTCGTCGATGGTATTGATCAGGTGCTTCGGATACATAGCCATCCCGACGAAGCCGAGGCCCAGGAAGATGTTGATCGCGTATGCAGGATCGACAAAGAGCGTCACGAACAGATCGCTGCTGTCTTCGTTGCCGAAGAGAGCTCCGGTTAGGCCGGCCAGGGCCATGCCGAGAAAGGCCGCCAGCCAGTTGAYTTCCAGCCGGCTCTCGAGGTGCATAATGATGGGGTAGGACAACTGGGCCTCCCCCATCGAGTCTGTCAGGGCGTCCTTCACAAAGGAATGCCCGTGCTTGTATGCCAGCAACAGGCACAGAAAAATGAGACTGTTCGAAATGGCGTTGAACCAGGCGATTTGAAGGCACATATCCCGAATGGAGGGACCGAGCAATCCGCKGGTGAGAAGGAAGACGGATCCGTAGGCAATAGCGAGGGAGGTGCTCAGCACCTTCACCGCAATCTTGGATCCCCCCACTTTGTACCAAAGGTAGTCTACGATCATGGTGAGGACGGACAATCCAGTGGCAAGGGTTGCGGCAAGGTCCAAGTCGTCCGATAGAAAGCTGGGGAGGAAAAGCGGAACATAGGAAACAATGTTCATGATCGGCATAATCTCGGCCATGATGGAGTAGAGGGGCCCTCCCGGTTCAACGCCGCCTTCGATGTCGACGGAAGAAGGAGGAGAAGCTGGAGAGATCTCCACCAGCGACACCCTGCTGCATGCGCGACCGAGGTCTTCCCTGGACGGGGCRCTTGATTTGCGGCGAGGAGCATCGCCAGGGATAGCTCCATAGCTTTGTTTGGAATCGGTCATTATGGAATGGATAGGAGAATATTCCTGTACACGGCACGGTGTTGCGGTTGCTGTGATCACTGATTGTGGTGACGCAGAAAATGAAGAGGCTATTGCTGTCGTATTCGGATCAGAAACTTCCGTTTTGTGCCAGATTTTTACAGTACCGTACGATACTACCCTGAACTTCATTCTGTACCAAGTTCAGTACAGTACAGTACAGTACGCTCGTACGATGCGATCTTTTCTTGTTCGGTGTTTCTCATTCAGTACAAAATAGTACTACATCATACGCCAAGCCACAACAGTAATGTTCTCTACGGAAGGTTACGTACCCACATTATTCCGAAAAGGAATCGCGCACGCTCAGTACGCTACCAAATGGAGCCAGCTGCAGCTTCTTCTCTTTTTTCGAAACAAAAAATCTTGCCCAATCAAAATCCGAGTACTTCTTTACCATAGATTATAGATTTATAGATACGAACGTACTCTTCGTATGAAGCTATCGACTATCGATACCATTCGATACCATACTATCGTACATCGTACATGGTGCTTCGTACTGTACTGTACGGTACTCCTTTTACTACTGAGAAAGTATGAAAGATCCATCACCACGATTCGTGCCAAGCACAACCTTAGCTCACAACATATCGGAGGCCGCACAGCACATCCCATCTCGAAAATACGGTTTTGTATCGCACCGTACGAGCTGTACGAGATGGATGGTCTCCCTCAATCAAATGAATGCTGCATTAGGCGATCAGCACAAAGCTRGATTACTGGACAATCACGGCAAGGAATCACTGCTACCAACAGACGCTTCAAGTAGCACGCAAAAAGATGGTCTTCTACTACACCATCCGTGGAGGACAGTGCAAGAACAGTCACTCGCACATTACGCTGACCTCCGAAGACATCACCTGCTATGTCGGCCGGGACAAACACGAGAACGAGTATCTCATCAAGTACGGATGGCCGGGCGACATTTGGTTCCACGTMGAGGGGTTGTCCTCGGCCCATGTCTACTTCCGGCTCGATTGTTTCGGAAACACCAAAAATACCAGCAACACCAGCAGCATTAAAGGCCTCCTGGGCCAGATCCCGATCGACGACCTTCCGGACGAGTCCGTCGAGGACATGTGCCAGATCGTYAAGCACAACTCGATCTCTGGCTGCAAGCTAGCCTCGTGCAAGATCGTCTATACTCCCCACTCGAACCTGAAAAAGACCTTTGGGATGGAATCCGGAGCCGTCACCTACCAYAAYCCGAAGCTGCAGCGATTCCGCCGCTGCGACAAGGACCGTCAGCGGATCAAGTTGCTGGAAAAGACCAAGTCGAGCGATCTGCAGATCGACTACTACGAGGAAATGAAGGCCAACGAGCGCAGGATCATCGAGTGGAAACGATTTCTGCGGAAACAGGGCGGCGGAGGCAGCGGCGTCGAAATCTACGATCCGGTYCTGGACGACCTCCGGGGTGCGAAAGCGAAGGCAAACCGACAGGGCGACGAGTCGAGCGGCTTGGACTCCGGGTTGGCGGCTCTKGAAGAGCTGGGTCTCGGTGGCGGCGGCGCGGTGCAGCACCARCACGATCGCGATCCCACACGCYCCGTTGCTCCCTCCACCGGCAAGACGGCTTCCGGAAACGACGACGACGACGACGACAGCAGCTTTCTTCCGATCTGGCAGCGGGAAGCCAATGCCCGCCTCGAGGAACACACCGACGAGTCGGTGCGGTTCTTGCTGGCCCGTGGATACACCCTCCAGGAAATCCAAGGCCTCGAGGAACTAGAGACCGGGGAGCAGGTACAGCCGTCGGTTCTCTTGTCCAGGCTGTGGAAGAGGTTGGCGTCGGGTACGGACCAGCCGGGCAGCAGSGACGGGTGCGAAGAAGACGAAACCGATCTCTGGTGCCGGATCTACGAGTCGCGAAACGAGGAGAAGGACGTCCTGGAAGCGATATACGGGGAAGACGATCTCGCACGCTTTGGATGGAGAAACGACAACGATGAAAGCGGGAACGACGACAGCGACGACGATAGCGACGACGACGAGTGCGACGACCCTACCCGGCCCTTCTCCTTCGATTGCGTCCTCCCCGTKCAGGGCTACGAACCACCGGAACGCTACGACTTTCCCCCGCCCCTCTTGCTGGAGGTCTACGTCGACCGTTCTTTGAGCTACTATCCCTACGGCCGGTCTCCATCGGCGCTCGATCCCCCCGTCCTGGCACTGGTCGGCGGCGGGCTGCCGCAATCCTACCTGAGGGAGGCCACCGACCGGCTCCGGGCTTCCGTCGAGGAAGACCTCGGCGGGAGCGACGCCGACGAGGGGGGGACCCCCCGGCTCTTCGACTGGCTGCAGCTGGCCGGGGAGCTCGCGGCGGAGGTCCTGGAGAAGGAGGAGGCCGACCTGGCCGAGAAGGCCCGCCTGGAGCGGGTCGCCAGGGCCAAGCGCGACCGGGAGGCCGCCAAGCAGCTGCGGGAGGAGCGCGCCAGGGAACAAAAGGAGCAGCAGGAGAAGCTCGCCTTTCGGTCCGAGGCCGACCGGAGGGCCTACGCCCAGGGGGTCCTGGCCAGGGGCCTGGCCACCGAGGGGCACGGCCGGAGSCCGGGCGAGAGCGGCGGMAAGGCCGGCAAGARCAAAACGAGAAACTACGACGCGGGCGCCGACAACCTGAGCCTGGTCAACGATCTCTTTGGATGACGCCGSCTCCGGCGCCAGTGGAGGGAACGGATGGGTGCGGCCGCGTCTTGCCACGATCGTGCACGACGAACACGCCCAACAGCGTACAGACGAACAAACCCAAGGCACTCGGATRGTGTTTTTGCTGGTGGCAGGCATCGAAAGCGGGGGGCGAAATTTAGAATTCCGTACCGTGGCTCTGCTCTGGTCGAGGCTGCCACCGTTGCTAGGAAAATGCGGTTGCGTGTAGCAGTGCTCTAAGTGTCTTGAGGAGAAGGAACGCACCGCTCCCGCAATACTATAGTAGAAATAGAACAACACGGCCCTAGTTGGCATTATTGAAGGCCGTCTGAAAACTGTGYGTATGCTWTCATCCAYTAAAAAAGTTGCTAGTTACTGCGAAAAARAGCCTAGAAGAGCCCTTCTTTTCTTCTCATTCCCATTCCGGTACCGATGGTGAATCGATGTCTTTTCTTCGATGAGCTTCTACGGGCAGACACCTCCCTTGCGTTGCCGGACCGCCCCCACGGAACAGAGTCGGAATTCGGGCAACCGGGGAACAAGYGGGTGTGCCAAAACGGCACGATGCGACCGCGAAGCAATCGGTGGGGGTTCTCGAACCATCCCGCTCGAAGCAGCGACCGGGCGTGCCTCCTTCTGCTTCCGAACGGAACCCGGGCAGCGGGTGGAGTCCCGCGCCCCGAGAACCGGGATATGCGGTGTGACACGACACGACACGACAAGACAGGACGGCGCAACACAACACGACCAAACCGGGAATAGAAAGGCACCTGCACCGGGACGCCAGAGAAGAACGAGGAATCACGATTGTCGCAACGACGGCATCCACGACCACCCACACAGATACGAACAAACGCGAGCACACACAGACACACAAGTGGTGCGACAATTGCCGCAGCAGCCACCGCAACCGCAAGAATCCACGACCAGACGCTCTCCGGGGTGCGTCCTTCCCGCAAGACTCTCTCCCCCGATGCCATCCRCCCGTCCGGAATCTGTTTCCTCTTGTACGGTAAAGTACCGAAACGTACGAAACATACTCGTACTCACTACGTACCGCAGAGGAAACACACACATAAAAGAGCCGGATCGTCGTGCAGCGTCGAAATGGCAGGCACCGTACTGTACCGTACAGTACAGTATCAGGGACCTTACGTTGCGTCCTGTTGCGGCATGTATGTACCATCACCCACGAGGCGAGGCGATGCGAGACGGGCGGAGCAGAGCGAGAAGAACGACGGGGGGGGGTGACGTGACGCACCCCTGCTGGGCCGATCCTTCGTACGAGTGATGGACCGCCCTCCTCGGCCCGAAACCGAACCCGGGACCTGTCGCCGAAAAACCGGGGTGCCCCCGCGACCTCGWACGGCCTGGGTTTCCTAAGTGCCGCAATTTTGGCAGCCTAGTCACGCAACCCAACGCCCAAACGCGCACGTGGAACGAATCGGTGGTAGGGTGCGTACGGGGCGGGGCCGAGGTTGGCACGACAGGATGTCCCCTAGCAAATCGTTTTTGGTGGAGAATCCTTSCGCGTACTTAGGAATACCGGCAGCACTTATTGGGTTTCCGAATGACGTTGTGTGTGACACCCCTTGGTTCTTCCTGGACCCGTAGGAGCTACCGCACAGTAGTACGGGGGGGGAGGGCAATCCACCCATCACTCACCGATCGAGGTGGGGACACGAGAGCGCATAAGTAACCACCCACACTATCAAAAAACTCTTCAACACGAATTGTTTCGTGTTGTTTGTTTGGCAGAAACCGGAGAAGGAAAACAAAAACTGCCATCCTTTCGTGTTCTACGGAACGCACCGTAGCGTCTCGTACCGTACACAACGAGGCGGATAGGAAAAACTCCTCAAGCTGCCAAAAGGCACGACAAGCAAGCAAGCAAGACAAAAAAAAAAGAACAAGACAAGACAAGACCAGCCCCCCCCTCCTTGCTCGCCGAAAACAAATTTTGGATTTCGACAYCCACCGGATACGTCACGGCACCGCAATCAAGGCACCCTTCCGTCTCGCATTCCCTTCCCTTTTCTCTCCCGTTCCTCGGCCTTCCACAACGCGCAGAACAAGGCAAAGCCTAACTATTATCGTCGAAGCGATCTGTTCCGCTCGCCGTTTCCGCCASTTGTTTCTCTATAGAAGCCCTTCTTCCAGAACAAACACGTCCCCGTGTCTCTCTTTGTTCTGATTCCGACACAGAACAATCCATCAAGCTGGACAAAAAAGAAGTTTGWGAGCAGAGCTGTCAACACAAGAAGGAACCACAGTACTTGTGTACCTCGTACGTCGAATCAACCGACGCCAGCAATTGCCAACAATCCAATTCAATCCAATCCAAACCAAACGAAAACGAAAACGAAAACACAACCCAACGAATCGAAACCGAGACAATCGTCATCAATTCTCCGCTTGTTCTCATTTCGTCCTCGTTTTCCTTCCATTTCCATTACAGCGTGCCGATAGTTTTGRATCGGCCCACCACCGGAACGGAAGTTTGAAGAACACGGCATCGTCCATCCAGTCGCAAAGAACACGAAGAAGAGCAAACGGCAGCGCGGAAGAGAAGAGAAGAGAAGCACATCGCGGTCTCCATTGCAAGCCATCCCATAGCAATCTCGTAGCAATCCAATCCCAGTCCCAATCTCTTACACACACACACACACTACACAGTCACACTACACACCACAGCCATGCCACCGAACCGATCCGAAACACCGGCGGCTCCGAGCAGCGCCTTTGAGCTCCAGGCCAAGGCCGACGAGTGGATGGAGGTCACCCCCACCGAGGAACTCCTCCGGGCCGAGCTCGGGCGCCTCCAGGCCGCCTTTTCCAAGTGCTCCCACCAGCTGGAGAGCTCCCGCCTGGAGAACGACCTGCTGAAGGACCGGTCGGCCGCCCAGGAGAAGGAGACCTCCGACCTCAAGCAGGCCCTCGAGGAAGAAAAGGCGAGKGCCAAGAASGCCCTCTCGGAGGCCCTGGCCCACCACAAGCGCACCCGCACCGAACTGGAAGAGACCCTGGAGGAGAAAAAGGCCGCGGAGGCCAGGGCGGAGGCTTCTTCTGCCGCCCTGGAAGACCGGCTCTCGCAGGCCAACCGGGAGAAGGAAGCCCTCGAGGAAAAGCTCGCCGGAGCCACCAAGGCACTGAGCACCTGCACCAAGACGATCACCCGGATGCAGACCGARGCGGCAGCCGCGAAAGCCGCTGCCGAGAAGCACGCCGAAACCATCTCCCAACGGGCCAAGCAGGCCCTCTCCCGGTCCAAAGAAGACATCTCCATCCACAAGAACCAGGCCGTCCGCTTCGCCGAGGACCTCCGCCGGGTCCGCGAATCGCACTCGGAAACCAAAAAGGCCCTCTCGGCTTCCAGGGAAGAAACCGCCCTGCAGACCAAGAAACGCAAACAGGCAGAGGCCACCACCCAGACCATTGCGGTCCTGGCCGAGTCTCTCAAGGCCAAGATCGCCAGCCTGGAGGGAAGCCTGGTGGTGGAGGCCAAGCGCTCCGAAAAGACCAAACAGGAMCTGGAGGACCGCTGCGGGGCCCTCTCGGCCGAGCTGAAACTCCGCCGGTCCGACCTGGAGGAACTCGGGGCCTCCCACGAGAAACTCCGTTCCGAGCTGACCGAGGCGGAGGCCGACCTCCGGGGCCGGTCCGTCGAGGCCGCCTCGCAAAAGGCCAGGGCGGARGCGACGGAGTCCTGCCACCAGGGCCTCCTCGAGCGCCAGGCGGAGCTGGAAGACGASCTCGAGGAGGTCCGGGACGAGCTGGACCGGGCCCACTCGGACGTCCACTCCACCAGGGCCGAGCTCGAGGAGACCCAGCGGCAGACGGCCACCCTCCGGGAGAGCACGGGGGCCCTGCTCAGGCTCCACCTCGAGGACCAGAGAAAGSAATACGAGGCCAGGCTGCACCACCTCCACTCCATCCTCGGACTCACCTTTGCCAGGGCGGTCCGGAACGAGGTCGCCGGGGCGGTCCCGGTGGTCCTCGACCACCTGCTGCCGAGGGAGATGAAGCAGGCGATCCCCCTCCTGCTCGCGTCGGCCTCGTCGGCGTCCGCGTCCAAGTCGACGGTGCACCGCACCCACCCGGCACAGGCCAAGGCAAAGGCAACGACAAAGGCAAAGGCAAAGGCACGAGCCGTGGACCCCCCGCCGTCCGAAGAATGCAAGCAGTAAAGAAAGAAAGAACGCAAGCAAGCAAGCAACCCGGCACCCTTTCGTGTGGGCACCACACCGGACCCTACCGGACCCTACCGCATCACATCGCACCGTACCACATCGTACGTGCGGGACCGCATCCACCCCTTGCCGAGAGGCACGCAAGCACACGCGCACACGCAACACAACTACTACTATGTATATCTACCTACCACCACCTATCTTCCTATCTATCCTATAGTATGTTCTTATAATCCCACCYCAAACACACCACGCTGCCGCTTCTCGTTGCTTGCTCGTTCCAAACAAAGCAGAGGAGGGCTCGGGTCGATCGATCGATCGATCGGATCGGATCGATCGATCCGAGGACCGTTCCTGGCACTTCTGTTGCTATACTACTAGTTAGTTGTAGTAGAGAACACACCACGATACCGACGAGAAGCCACCACTAGAACCACACGACAGCGAAAAACACAAAAGGACCAGCTTGCAGTCTCCTTGTCAGAGTCCTAGCAATGCTCCTGAGATGTTCTACCGTGCATACAAGAATGCTCTTRGTACTCAGATGCGAATAACCATAGACTACTTCTACTACTAGTAGCTACTACCTCCTCGTTAATACTACTCGTACCGGACCGGTAGCATTCGTACCRGTACGTACCGTCAAGGAAGGATGCCGAAAGTTTGCATTCGAATTTCGAATGTTCTATGGAACCATTGCCGGCCATTCAGTCGAGTGAGTCAGTGTCCGAATGAATCTCCCCCCCAAAGACTTTGGGGTCGAAGTCGTCGAGCGGTGCGAGACCCGAGACGCGGGGTGGTATGAACGTACGGTACACACCTACGATACGTTCCTATCTACCGTATCCCCCGCGCCGCGGCGCGAAAGGGCGAAAAGCGGTGTCACGGAGGAGACGAACGGAGGCCTGCACCCCGCCGCGTCGCCGCCCCAGACACGGACGGACGGACGGACGCCCGTGGCCCTTCCGTGGGACGGAAGGATGGATCCCGTGCCCGCGCGGTCGGCAAGATTCCTCCAAGCGCGACCAACTCCGCCGACGACGGATCGTTCTTCTCGGGTTCGCCGCGTCGCGCATCGGCGAGGTGATGGCATTTCAAAGCCGTGCCCCAATCCAATTTGCCAGCTTGACGCACCGCACCTACGCSGTGTCCGACCGTTTCCAAATCGAATAAGTGGGCACGTGCGGATTTCGATCCGAATTCACGCTCCTCGGCGTATCTTCCTTGCGGTACGGTACTTACGGGAAGTGGGTTTGCAACGTGAAAGGGATGCGGTATGGCATGGTAGGAGCTACCTACTTCCTAGGAGCCTACCATACCCGCCCGCTGCTGGGCAATATATATGCGTGAATTCTGGTCTAATTTTTTCGCTCTCTTTACTTGAAGTAAAGTTTTGGCGTACGTGCGCTACGGTGACCTACTCCAGTGCATTTAGGCATCGCCGCACCGCAAATTTTCAAATTATTGTTCTTCGTTTCTTCCTTTTCGAGGTCGAGTTTGGAATACGGTATGGTACCGTACGTGCTCGTACCGCTGAAAGAACAGAACAGTAGTATTTTTCGCTCTGACTCTATCACGGTGCCGTCACGCAAAACAGAACAAAAGAAACATTCAACACGTACGAGCTACCGATTGRCATTTCGTTCCTTTCGTTTTCTGCCACGCAACGAATCACCGCCTCCCGCACAAGTGTCCCTGCACGGGTCGCACCCGTGCTCCCCTCTGACGAACGCCAAAAAACCGATCCAACAASGGAAGGAAGCCAACAGAGAGCGCAAGAGAAAACGTTGCGCTGCACGACGACGACGACGACGAACCGGACGGACTCTGTTCCGTGCAGAGGCTACCGCCGTCCGGGTTGTCGCCATCTCCCGCCGCAGGACTCGGCACCGTGGTCGGTCCTGGTCGGTACCATGGTTTTCAGAACWKGGCAAGGTGCCTGCGAGCAGGAGAGTGAATGGAAGCCATCAAAGCKTCCGAAATCGACGAAACTTTGTCGGTATGCGCATCTAGTCACCAGCCACCACTATTTGTCGTCGAGAATCCACTGCAAGAGAAATTTTTAATATTATCGATTAAACACACTATTTTTCGACGTCAAATCCGTTTCGGCACGACGCAGACGCATGAATGCTAAAAATTTTGACAGTTACTTAAATTACTAATTATCATCACTTCTGTACTTTTTTGGTTTGATCGGTCTACCACAAARCAATTGCTGATTTCGTTCCGTCCAAATCGACGCGGACAACAGCAATGCTAGACTCAACCGAGACGACAAATTGGCTYTTTGTTTTTCATAGAAATTGTAGCTCTTGGAATCACGCTCCGTTCGTTCTGAATTCGATTTTTTGGTATTATTGGAATATAGATTGCGCTTGCGATGTATGTTCTTTGTCTAAAGCTTACGGTGTAACGGGGGCACTCGAAGGGAAGCCGGTTTGCGTAGGCGACGCGGTAGGCGCAACGGTGGGACTTGTAGTAGGGACGGGGAGTGGAATGTCGGAGTCGGTTTGAACTCCCGAAAATCCGCAATAGTTGTACGCGGGAAYCGTACGTTGGGTACCGCAGATTGCCGTGGGGAAATACACCACGCTASTAACGAGGGTGCCGCCGGACAAGAAGTTGATCCTGGAACCCGCTCGGTTCTTAATGCACCAGACGCTTTCTCCTCCTTTTTGGATCACCTGGACCTTGCTATTCTTTCCCGGCACACAGAAGGTCGCCACGCTCTCAACGTTGTTGTAGTCTACGTCGACAGTAGCATTGGCAGAGTTGACCATGGTATTGATTATCACGGGTGTGGTGGGCTTGGCTGTAGGCGCAGGAGTTGGATTCTTGGTCGGTGTTGCGGTCGGTTTTGCGGTCGGTGTTGCGGTTGGATTCTTAGTGGGATTCTTGGTGGGCCTCTTGGTGGGCCTCTTGGTAGGCCTCTTGGTGGGTCTTTTGGTGGGTCTCTTGGTGGGTCTCTTGGTGGGTCTCTTGGTAGGACGTTTCGTTGGCCTCTTCGTGGGACGCTTGGTGGGTCTCTTCGTGGGACGCTTCGTTGGACTTTTGGATGGAGTGCTCTGGACRTCGGTTCCCAAATTGCAAGGGATGCTAACCAGCTCATTGGTATAGGTAACGTCGGTGGTATTTTCGGTACACGCGCCCATGCAGAGTTGTTTCACACCGGTGATATTTTGAGGACAATCGCCAGTGTGAATCGCAATGTTGTATCCGTTYTTCATGATGGTGGAMGTGGGGCCCTTGCACGAACAATCGTTGGGACTCGAAAGTACTTGAGGATGCGTCGCRTTCGAGAACAGTTCCGGGGCGGCGGGCGTACACTCAAACTCTCCAGCGTTTGAACGGATGCTACTTCCGATTAAAAACGATTTTTCGGTAGTATTAGATCCAAGGACAAGGGTCAGTCCTAGGATCTTGAAGGCATTGGCGGAAACCGTTTGACAACCAATGAAGCTGTTATAGGACGTTTTAAAGGAGTCCTCGAGCTGCGTAAGAACGGTGAGGTTACTATAGGWCAAGAAGAAGGTTTTRTTTGGGTGAAATAAGTGTGATGCGTCGTAAGAGGAACAATGCGAAAAGATGTGTTGTGTGAGTGAAGTCCGTTCGCGACTTGGYATTAGCTTTGTCGAATGAGCGGATAACGCAAGACATCATTGTCTCCACCGGACTGTAAGATAGYACTCACGTGAAATCGAAATCCACCCCCTCGTACGAGATCTTGGTGTAAACCGTGTATTCATAGGGRGATASGCCCATTGGGGTGCAGGTCGGAAGAGGAGCTTGCAGCCCGCGTCGAAGGAAAGAGCCMTCGCTGACAAGGGAGCCTTGGTCATATTCGGCGTGGACGACGCCGGATAAGAAGGACGAGAAGAATGCGGTGAAGAAGAAAGAAGAAGATTTCATGGTGACCTTACGATTTGTGGTAGGTTGAGATGTTGTTAAGAATATAATATTATGTTTGAAATCAACGAATTTGTGAAGTTTTAAAAATGAGGGAAAACGTCGTTGCTTCTCAAAAAATTCTTGGTGGTGAGAAAAGAAGTTTTTTGGGTGAACTTGTGATGAATACTGACAGCATACATGCATGAAAAATGTTCCACTCAAGTTGCAAATGTGAAAGAAATCGTGGGATGAAATGGCTTCAAGAGAAATCTTTCGGTGAGATCAGAAACGAAAAGTAACGAACCACGTGTCAGCATTGACGAGAAGAAAAAATGAGCGCCAATTCTTGAATTCTTATTCGCTGGTTAATGTTCTTCAAACATTTGTCGTGATGTGCATCCCATACCGGTACCGGTAGCTATCTCATATCACTTCTCCTCCCAGCCGTTGAAAGGTTCGCCTTGTCAACTTCCAATCAACACATAATTCATGACTGACTAGTCTTGTGATAATCCGGGACATGGAAAATGCCAATCTATCTCCAAAAGCACGTGCTCTCTASAAAAGATTCCCTTCCAATGAGACYCCTTAACGTTTTTAATAGGTCAACGGAACGATCTRGCCAAAAACTTAAGGGAATCTTRGTTCCTTAATACGGTTGTACTAGTTCAGATTCACTTCGAAGAACACTCTCGTATTACCTGTCAGACACCAATGACCGCGCGATATCAATTTCGCCATATCTTTCGTTTCAACATCAGGTTCGTTTCCACATTCCCAGAGCCATTGCGTATTGAATGATCGAAAGGAGAGTGCGGCTTAATCAAAACGCGACGTCGACTGAGGCCCGTCGCGCCTGTTTCTAGTCGTGATGCCATACACATGTTACAATAATGACAATACRTTAAGTAAACTTTCGGAATAGATGGAGGGGCTTTGGAAAAATCTAAGTCGTGTTTGATTTAAAAATGGTTACTTACACTATCGACACCAATGCGTAACGGTACTTTGTACTTCGATGTAGGAACTTTTTTAGAACACTTCTACTGTACCGTACCGTAGAACTTCGTACTTCTCAGTTTTCTAGTTTTTYATATGATTGTGRKATGTGCTTCTTCTATGGTGCTGTGAACAAAACTACCAGCAATGCCATTGCTCTTGGAAAGGTAACTTTGCTAACTTCAAAGCCACAGGAAGAAATATGCAGTGGTAWGTATGAAGGAGTGAGGAGGAACTATTGTGTTGTCTGTGTAGAAGAAGCAACGCAACAAAGCAGTAGGCGGTATCCTCCTAATTCATCATGAATCACCACCACTCACTGATGATCAGTGAGTGGTGGTGACGAGGAGATTCTTGAAGAAGAGGAGGAAGCAGAAGTTGCCGGGCGGGACTAGTAGTACTAGTATGAAAATTTCAAGGAACGGTTGCAGAAGTTGCAATGTTGCTGTATGCAAAGAGCATTGGCGTAACTTCAAGAAACATCAGGTGTTGTATTGTGTTTTAAGTGAATAGTATTATTTAAATGATTCTTGCTTTATTAAATTATATTCAGAAGAACAACAATCATATATTTCAGTGATGATAGGGATGTATGAAGTACAGTAGTACCAGTACTACTAGTACTAGTACTAGTACCACCTATGTACTAGTAGCAAAGAATGATTTTTTTTATTTTCTGGGTGGCAACATTTGACAACACGCAACAGGATTTTTTTTCATTATTACCTTGAAAATGCCTATCATGCACGACACAGTACTAGTAGTACTAAAGTCATACACCACTAGTAGTAAAACTAGTAGTACCAAAATACCCTTCTTTTTAATGTTGTCTATCCCTGCATTTAAATATGAGATAAAGACCTACTAGTTTTTTGCAGGATTTATCTTAACACACAAATGAGTGCATTGGTCATACTAGTACTGAGGATGGAGGATCACTTGAAATCATTATTATTATATCTACATCAGTACTACTAAGCCTGAACAAGTCAGTACTACTAGTAGTACTAGTAGTAGTAGTACAACTGCTGAGCTCCATTCAAAGATATGAAGTATCAACATCCACACCATTATCTGAGCAATGCAAGAACTAGTATTACTAGTAGTAGTAGTACAAATGTGTTGTAGTACTAGTAGTAATATATTAATTTACTACTACTAGCTACTTGTACCACTACTACTGAAAATTGTCCATGAGAGATTAGTAGTTTCCACCACTCTCCTGTTGGATTTTGAGTGATGTTGTCAGAAGGTTTGAGAGCAAGAGGAGATTGACAAGATCATAACAAGAACCCATCATTACCAGTGAAGTCTTGAAGAGGATGAATTATGAGACAATTAAGAATCTTAATGATGCAAGGAACCTGAAGGTGAAAAAACTTCAAGAGGTAAATTTACTTTTTGTCCATGCAGAGGAATGTTCTCCTATACTCCTCCTTCTTGAGAAAGAAATTTCAGATGTCCCACCTCATGTAATTGCAAAAGCAGCAAAGGTTCCTCTGCTGGATGCTTTTGTGAGGATAACAAATGGACAATTTCTCATCTAATTGTGAAGGACTTATCTTCCACTCAGCTCATGACTGAGCCTCCAATTATTCTTACAACTGAGCTTGTTCCTACAGCTGTGATTCCTGACGTAGTAGTTTCAGCATAAAATTGTATCAACCAACTACCCGCCACTAGGCCCAATATATTAATTGGGATGTTAAGATAAAGTGTACCAAAAACCACTATGTGTTAATCTGGTAGTTCTTACTGGCTTTTTTACACAACAATTAAATTTGTACTGCAGGTTCTGCAGTTTACTGCATGGTGCATTAACATGTAAGGAACTAAATTTGTACTTAAATGAAAATTTGCAGTTTTTGTCCCTGCAAAGTTCTACTACATGCCAAAACATTCAAATTATGTAACAATTGAAATTGCACTAATTGAGGCATTGGGAACATTACAACTGATACAATTAATTTTCTGAAATTTAATTTAGCATTTGGAATGTAAGCCTACTAGTACTAGTACTACTAGTACCTAAATCCTGGTTTTATCCCCATTCTTCATTTGGTGGTAAGGTGGTGCCACTAGTAGCATTAAAAAAAAAACAATTTTGTTTTTTTTCAGGGTAGGGATGGTGCCTAGTACCACTAGTAGTTAAAAAAGTATGAGTAAGAAGAACAGGAAGACGAGGAAGAGCACAGATCAGCATACATGCCTGTTACTACTAGTAGTGCTAACAATAAGAGTGTTAAGAAGGGGAACATTCAGAAGAATGTTGAATTCAAGCAAAAGAGCAGTAATCATTTCTACTCAGCAGGTCTACATGTTAATATTCAGAATGTTAAATTAACATTCTCAATGCCTCAACAATTAATGTATCAATTACTACTATTGTCTTATAGTAGTAGTACTACTACTACTACTAGTATGCTTAGTATTTTCTTCTTGTTTGCTAGTACCTTATGAGGAGGTACACATGTGAGAACCATACTTGTGAAAAACTTGAACTTTTCGAATAATCCCAAAAAAATAGAAGCAAAAAGAAGTACCAATACAACTAAAACAATGCAAATACCCTACTTTCAATAAACTACGTTTACACATTTTCCTACCTGTAAATACCTCAGCACACCCTATTCCCCACTAGTAGTAGAAATAGTAGTGCTGCTAGTGGTACTAGTAGTAGTAGCAGCAGGAGGAGGAGATACTACTAGTACTAGTATATTCATACTGCTGAGACAGGAGGTAGTGAAGGATCTGCTAGAGTTGATTGGAAAATTCCCTCTTGATGCCATTGTCAAAGCAGCAAATGAGGTTTTTCATCTCTGGTTCTTAGTGTAGTACTACTATCAGCATGTTGTTGTAACTCTCCTCAGTAATCAAAGCCAAACACTTCCTTCTGACAAGAATGTACTACTAGCTTAAAATCCAATAGTAGG
>CAACVS010000569.1:59811-71461 GCA_900660405.1 Pseudo-nitzschia multistriata
ATAGAGCTAGAAACAGAAATAGAGCTAGATATAGAGCTAGAGTTAGAGCTAGAAATAGAAAAAGAAATACAGCTTGAGCTTGAGCTAGAGCTAGGGTTTGAGCTAGAGCTAGAGCTAGAGCAACAGCAACAGCAACAGCAACAGAAATAGAAATGCTACTAGTGATACTGCAATGCAAGTGATACTGCAAGTGAAATTTCAGACAGCACTTTCTGGATATCCAAGTTCTCAACTGCATAAAAGCTGTACTTTCCATCCGAGTGAGAAGTGAACACATCTCCATCTTGCCCAGTTTCTTTGAGAAACTTTTACTTATTTTCCCTTGTCATATTGTAATGTGGCAAAACGAATTCAGAGGCAATTGCACCATCTGAGAAGTCAGTGAACACTTTATCCAATGCTGGAAAAGGATGCTTTGTTTTCCTGTGAATAGCTTCATCCCAATAAGAAGTAAAAATGTCCTCAGGATTCTGCTTCTTTTCTGTGCAATCATAAATATCAACACATGTGTTGCGGAATGCCTTCTCCACACCTACATCCAACTTAGTGTACTTTGAAGCATTTGGGCAGCATACAATGGCAGTTTTGCCATA
The DNA here is from genome assembly GCA_900660405.1 of Pseudo-nitzschia multistriata. NCBI lineage: Eukaryota > Bacillariophyta > Bacillariophyceae > Bacillariales > Bacillariaceae > Pseudo-nitzschia > Pseudo-nitzschia multistriata. The sequence goes on from CAACVS010000569.1 coordinate 60,405, forward strand.
CTTGCTTTGTGGGCTTTGGGGCTCTGGTCCATCTTCATCATGACTGATTCTCTTCAGAGGAATTTGTTGACACCCAGTGTCAAACCCCTCAGGACCCAGGCTTTTATTTGGACAGATTTCCTTGTCTGATCAAACTGGTTACAAGATCTGAGTGAGGATTGAACACATCTCCATCTTGCCCAGTTTCTGTGGGCTTTGGGGCTGCTCTGGTCCATCTTCATCATGACTGGTGATTCTTCTCTTCAGAGGAATTTGTTGACACCCAGTGTGAAACCCCTCAGGACCCAGGCACGGATGTTTGGACAGATTTCCTTGTCTGATCAAACTGGTTACTGGATAGTCAAAGCCACCATTCCCATGATGCTGGTTCAAGAATTCAGCACAAAAGATGGCTACTACTAGTAGTATTGTGGTGGGGACAGAGGAGGGTGCAGATTTGGGTTTCTGTCATAGAGGGTGGTGGTGCTGCTTGTGGTTGCTGATTATTGATTATTGATTGCTGCTTGCAATGGTATTGTTTTCCTTTTGTGCTTGCAATGAAGAGGGAGGGGAGGGGACTGTTGCATCGTCCCAGAAGANGCTCTGGTCCATCTTCATCATGACTGATTCTTCTCTTCAGAGGAATTTGTTGACACCCAGTGTCAAACCCCTCAGGACCTAGGCGCGGATGTTTGGACAGATTTCCTTGTCTGATCAAACTGGTTACAGGATCTGAGTGAGGATTGAACACATCTCCATCTTGCCCAGTTTCTGTGGGCTTTGGGGCTGCTCTGGTCCATCTTCATCATGACTGATTCTTCTCTTCAGAGGAATTTGTTGACACCCAGTGTCAAACCCCTCAGGACCCAGGCTTGGATATTTGGACACGTCTCCTTGTCTGATCAAAATGGTTACTGGATAGTCAAAGCCACCATTCCCATGATGCTGGTTCAAGAATTCGGCACAAAAGATGGCTAGTACTAGTATTGTGGTGGCGACGGAGGAGGGTGCAGATTTGGGTTTCTGTCATACTAGAGGGTGGTGGTGCTGCTTGTGGTTGCTGATTATTGAATATTGATTGCTGCTTGCAAGGGTATTGTTTTCCTTTCGTGCTTGTAATGAAGAGGGAGGGGAGGGGACTGTTGCATCGTTCCAGAAGAAGAAGATGCCGAGTTGTGGTGGGATGAAGAGGTGTTGATTTTGCAGAGGAAGAGGAAGGAAAGTTGTTTTTTTTTGCTTAGTACAAACAAGAATTATTTTCAAATTGAGCTATGGAAGAATCTACACAAATTACTGGTATCATGATGTTATCAGATCTGAAAAGGATCAATAACCTCTACACACGAATAAGTACAATATATATATATATTAGGGGTCAGGTTTTTATTGAACACTGATTCCTACTTCTACTACTCTAATACAGTGCCTTCGACTTCCACTGCCACCGAAGCAGACCAATCGTATCGTGTTGTCTGTTTTCTAATTTTACGAATTCCGATCCTTTTTGTTGGACGGATTTCGATTACTTATGGTTCGACCGAGATCCTGTTCCGACTTCCAAAACAATACGAATAAGCATCGACCAACGAGGTTTTTCGAGTGAATAAATACGAGTACTTGTACCTGGTAACGCATGGTGAGGTGCGTGGTGTTTCTGGAACAAGAGGTGTAACGATGTATTTTCTTACGAATAGACGGCAAAGTAGCTTCCGCTGGAGGTTTCGCTTAACAAGCACGAAGCAGAAGCTGCTACTACTGGTACTTACAGTATTGTTGATTGTTGTTTGTTGTTTGCTCTCTTTTCCTTTGCTTCCTTCTGGCACATAGTGCTACATTGAATTGAAAAAGGATATCGAATACGGATATCGAATACGGATATCGAATACGGATATCGAATACGGATATCGAATTCGGATATCGACGTATGGGTCAATATCGTTCTGGCTTGACGCATCTATATCCTTCCTTCTATTCAGCCCACCCATTGCCCTATCCCTATCGAATCACATCGATCGATTCAATCAAGAAAGGATTCGGCAACAAAATCCGTGACCACCGCAAACCGGAAAGCAACATAATCATTGACAGAGGAAAAAGATACTGCTAGTGCAAGTTCCAGTTCACGTACAACGAAAACAAGCCTTATGCAGCGCCAACCCCAGCGCCAGCTTCAGCGGGAACCCAGCGACGCGATGGAACTGCCACAGAGAGGCTTGTACGAACAGGCACAGAGCAAAACCCTTTTGTTCTCAGCAATGACTTCCAACAAGCTGAAACGTACCGATGGTAGCACAGCAACCTTTGAGGGTTTGTACCGATGCACACTCGGGTCGCCCCCCGAGGAGGATTTGTTCGACGACAATACACACTACGGAGAAGACGAAGAGATCTGCAACGAGGCCACCTTGGTGGGCGTTGGAAGAAACTTTGTCGGTGACCCTCACCCAGGAATGAGACTGAGGAATCTCCAGTTCGATCTKGCCTCGCTGCGACAAYMTCCAACGGAYGACAATGCGGGCGAGACCATCGCCGGCGACGACGACAGCTTTTTGTACGCCAATTACGTCGAAAAGAACGAAGAAGATTCGAAAAAGCAAGCGTGGGAGATTGTCCGGGCAAAGCTCCCAGATGCCGAGAGCGACGACGACAACGGCGCCGTGGGTCACGATGGTTCCCTGACCTTCCAATCTGTCTTCAAGACCAGGTATGYTAGCGATTGGAACGAATGCGACTTTGATTGCTGCACCAAAGCCGATTACGAAGCCGCCGGTATGCTGGAGTACGCGAAGAACTTTGACGACAACTACGAGTTCAGACATTCCTACGTTCGCGGCGTCCCCCGGKCTTTYGTGGTGGACCAACACACCGGAGACATCTTTGTCTCGTGGGAAGGTTTCTATAAGGACTGCGAGGACGTTCATTCGGCCAGGAATGGACTCCAGTGGACGATCGGAATTTCCAGGCTCAAGACGGAAGACCCAAGCTGCATGGCTCTGGACTTGAATCGAGCCAAAGAACAATACAGGGATTTCGGGACCTTTGCCCGCTGCACCGTCCCCGTGTCGATCGTRTACCAGAGCACCCGTGCCCGGGAATCAGTCTTGCCCTACGGAGGCCTTGCCGTCGTTCCGGCCTCCATGACGGGGACGGGGCACCGGACSTTTCTGATGACGGTTCTGTACAATCCCGGGAACGAACTCGGTGGCATGACGGCGAGGGTCTGGGCCTTTCCGGAGGGCGCGAGTTCCACGAGGGACGGCTTGAAGCGGCAGGACCTTGTGAGCGAGGGRACGAGAGTGGACGGTCTYTTCTACGACGCGGGCATCTACGACGCTGGGAGCCTACGATTGAACTACAATCCCGAGAAAGGAAGRCCGGATTGGTTGTGCCGGACCGTCTTCGATGCGGGCATCGACTGTTTCCCCATTGACTTTTCCGTCGACGAGAATAATGGCTTTCCGATCGTATCATCGACGACCTCCGAAACAGAGGTCTTTCTGACTGGGGAACASACCGCAAGCTTTTGCCACCTTGATATAGCTGATCGTGTCCGAAGCGATCCCTATTTCAAACGGGATTCGCTCCTCGCCACCGGGCTGGACGTCCAGTGGGATCCGGTTGCAACGAGACCCCACCGGATCTTTTTCGGCTGCGCCAGCAGAGTTGGGGGTAACGGTCACTTTGGAAGCGTCCAGTCCGGTGGAAGCAATCTCAAGACCGTTCTGGAGTATGGGTACGCGACTGCGGTCCTGTTTTTGCCGAGCGAGCTGGAGGGGTCCCTCGAAGCGAGGGCTAYTGCTTCGTCCTACTACGGAGCCGATGGTGGCGATGCCTCGACCGGCTTGTTGCCGTGGTGGTGCTTCGCCGGCGGAGTTCTTCTCCTGTTCCTYGCCGTGGCCTACAAACMCAGGAACCGGAAGCAGCGGTTTTCGTCCCCGGGTGCCCTCCGGAAAGAAACAGGGTTCTTGACACCTTACGTCGAGCTGCATACYATGAACAAAGACCATTGCAATAACGACGGCAGCAACATCATTGGTCCTTTGACGGAAGCAACCACGACGATGAACAACGACGATAATTACAAGGAAGAGGAAATAGCTATCATATAATATGCAGAGAGAAAATTTTTCTGAAAATGCATGACATCATACTCGCGGTACGGGGTTGCACAGTTTCAGCTAGACTTCCGTGGCAAAAATATACTTCATGTAATAACGTTAAGTAGCAATAGATTTTGGCGGCTTGTTGGAAAACATGCTTCATCGAAGATCGTCCCGATGTAGTTCCCTTCTCGACAAAACCTCACACTCGCCGACTTYGACGAGACGTGCTTGGTGTTCTGATTCATCACGCACGCCAAGTGACCGTTGCAATCGGCAATGAAAGTATTTTCCTCATTCTGACAGGAGAGAATCCGCACGACACGAGAACGAAAATGGRAGTGCCTAAAGGAAAGGGCSCAAATKGTTGTCGGCGATTGCAATCCTACGCTATATCGAAAACAAGGAACCATCTCTTCATTAGAAGAAAGTCGTCCACCGGAATAGACCTTTGCGCTGTTGGCACACCGCATSTGTGCGGGCAGTCGTCAATGCTGGCTCTGGCGTAGGGTGTTCTTGCCTGTCATGCTGACTTCTCGATCGAGACCGAAGGAGCAGAGGAGGGTACTAACGTGGCCAAAGAGCGTGGTGGGCAGTGGATCAAGACGYTGCATTTTTGTTCGAAAACGAAACAAGTTGCACAGAGTATGCGAGAAAATCGTATAACGTACAACGTCATAAACAACAASAASAASAAGAASAAGAACAACAGAATAACGTTCGAAGAATAACTGCAATACTAGTACCAATGCGGTGTTCGCCCTTCTAACTGTTGATTGTTTAGCACGATTCGAACAAATGATATATCAACGATGCTGTACCAGTAGTACAATCGGTTCYAGGGGTRCTMATGATTAACGCGATCGGCACGTTGACGATTTGAAAAATATTGTGGTAATGCATAAAATTCAAACACTGAAGAAAATTCTATTAAGATACATTTTCGTACAGTACTACTCAAATGTTCCTTACCTTATCACTACTGATTATTTTTTACGACAAGATACCACCCGAGTCTATAGATTTTACTGGTGAATGATAATTTTATGGCTTCCATCTCTACCTGTACATTCTTTCGAACAGAAATTGCTATTTCGGGACTGTTCTTTTAATCGTTAATTTGGGTTAGGGCTAGGGTTGGTTTACTATTTTTCAATGGTATGATAATCAAGGCTGGGGTTGGTTTACTATCTTTCAATGGTATGATTATAAAGCTATTATATTGAAGTGAGATTTTTTATCTTTCAATGGTAAGATAATACGTGTTTAAGCGAATTTTTTTCTGAAATTTCTTTCCAGCTATATGAAAATGTACTTTTAAGTATCAAGTGAAGAATGTGAATTTTGGAAATGACATTTTTTCTTCTTCTTTTTCCGAACCTGAAAATGACGCTTTTCTACTTTTCCGAACCTGCATGCACAAAAATATTCAATATTCAACGGTACGAGTAGGGTACTCGTACTTTTATCGCCTCCGTGACACCAAGCTGCATTTGGTTTTTCGGAAGTGATGTTGCGGACTAACCGATGCTCCGAATTAAGTTGTGCTCTTACACCACGTGCTTCCTAGAATTTCTCTGAAGCGACATTATTCGGAAAGGAATCAAATCGAACTCCAACGCTCGCAATAAAATCGATGCCTCAAGGCGACAAAAATAGAGGTAATTTTTCTTCTTCGAAATACAACACCGCACCTTACAGGAAGCCTGCTCGAAATTCTATCCCATCCCATCCCATCCTATCGTCACACAAACCGGATCTATGGTACTGCGCGTTTCACGCGGTTGACACCATCGAAGTTTCAGGGTCAACCCTTAGTCTTTNCTGGCTCTGGCGTAGGGTGTTCTTGCCTGTCATGCTGACTTCTCGATCGAGACCGAAGGAGCAGAGGAGGGTACTAACGTGGCCAAAGAGCGTGGTGGGCAGTGGATCAAGACGTTGCATTTTTGTTCGAAAACGAAACAAGTTGCACAGAGTATGCGAGAAAATCGTATAACGTACAACGTCATAAACAACAACAAGAAGAAGAACAAGAACAACAGAATAACGTTCGAAGAATAACTGCAATACTAGTACCAATGCGGTGTTCGCCCTTCTAACTGTTGATTGTTTAGCGCGATTCGAACTAGTGATATATCAACGATGCTGTACCAGTAGTACAATCGGTTCCAGGGGTGCTAATGATTAACGCGATCGGCACGTTGACGATTTGAAAAATATTGTGGTAATGCATAAAATTCAAACACTGAAGAAAATTCTATTAAGATACATTTTCGTACTACTCAAATGTTCCTTACCTTATCACTACTGATTATTTTTTACGACAAGATACCACCCGAGCATAGATTTTACTAATTTTATGGCTTCCATCTCTACCTGTACATTCTTTCGAACAGAAATTGCTATTTCGGGACTGTTCTTTTAATCGTTAATTTGGGTTAGGGCTAGGGTTGGTTTACTATCTTTCAATGGTATGATACTAAAGCTATCATACTGTATGAAAGTGAGACTATGTTTTAATGGTACGACACGTGTTTAAGCGAATTTTTTTCCAAAATTTCTTTCCAGCTATATGAAAGAAGAATGTGAACTTTGGAAATGACATTTTTTCTTCTTCTTTTTCCGAACCTGAAAATGACGCTTTTCTACTTTTCCGAACCTGCATGCACAAAAATATTCAATATTCAACGGTAAACAGGTACGAGTACTCGTACTTTTATCGCCTCCGTGATAAGTGATGTTGCGGACTAACCGATGCTCCGAATTAAGTTGTGCTCTTACACCAAGTGCTTCCTCGAATTTCTCTGAAGCGACATTATTCGGAAAGGAATCAAATCGAACTCCAACGCTCGCAATAAAATCGATGCCTAAAGGCGACAAAAATAGAGGTAATTTTTCTTCTGCGAAATACAACACCGCACCTTACAGGAAGCCTGCTCGAAATTCTATCCCATCCCATCCTATCCTGTCGTACTAAAATACTATACCATCCTATTCTCTTCTACTCCGATCCATTTCATTTCATTGATTTCATTTCATTGCATCCCATCCAAACGATCAATAGCATGTTGCCGATCGTAAACCAACAATCCAATCGGTCCGTTCAAGCCATTACAGTTGGATTTGATGGCGTGGTTCGACCTGCTGGAAACAGCAACAGAAATATCGACAGTACCAGAAGCATCGACAGCACCAGCACCAGAAGCACCGTGAGTGACAGCAACAGAACCGGCCGCAGCAACACCCATAGTAGCAACATTTACGGCAGACACAGCACCACCAACAACGGCAATAACACTACCATTACCACCAACAACAACGGCAATAACACTACCATTACCACCACCACCAACAACAGAGGCGATGGGGTCGCTACCCTTGGTTCCGAAGTCGACTACGAGTACAACCAATACAACCAATCAGTTGGCAACACTGACCGCAAAAACAACATGGTGTCGTTTTCGGATGCCCCAGCAGCTGCAACCGCTTATGGTTACAACAACCAATTCAACGACAGCAACCGAAACCTCCAAGGCAGCGGACAAAGAAGCGACAGCTTCCACACGCCCTTCCGTCGGCGCTCCTCCCTGAGCGCGAACGAAAGGCAGAGACTCGATAAGCTGCACGAGAATAATCCCTTGGAATTTAAAAACTGGGGTGGGAGAAAGTCCATAACCCGCCAGGCCAGCATCTGGAGGATAGTCAAGGAGAAGGCCCCCCAGCTCGAGGAGTCCAATCGGAAGTTTGACTCGGACGCGGGCTCGAAGCTCTCAATGAAGGTCGAGGAAGAGGGTAAGATGCCAAAGCCCCCCGGTTTCTGGACGCGTGTCATTCGCTTCTTCATAAAAGACAGTACCTACGAGGGGCTAATCAAGAACGACCAGCTCCGGGAGCGCATCGCGGAACAATGCGAAGAACCATTCTACCGTATCCTCTTCCACTTTCGGGGGACCGTTCTGAAGGTGATTGCGACCGATGTTTTGTTCTGGRGCACAATTGCTGTAAGTGCGAAGTGACCTTGTGCTGCGCGGCGTTCTGCATTCTTTTGCTGATTCGATTAGAACGTTGTCCTTTCTCTTTTTGGACTCGATTTTTCGATTCAACTCAACTCAGCTCAAATCAAATCATCTCATCTCAACTCAACACAACCCAACTCAACTCACACGATGGGAAATGGTTTTGTTTCCTTCCTCTTTTCTTTGTGGCTCTCATTCTTCATCTCTATAGATATTTATTGGTAATCGTTGGTACATTCATTTCAAATCCATCCAAGAAAGTATTGAAATTTATGAGAACCTAGCTTCAAATCTTGTCTATGTTGGTGGTTTCATGACCTTCTTTTTGGTCTTTTATGTGAATCAAAACCACGCCCGTTATTTTGAACTGCACAAGGAGGCAATGGTGTTRATGGGGCGTGTCAACGACGTGGCAACAATGTCAAAGGCTTGCATGCCCATCGAACGGGCTCGTCGGATTGTCCGCTACATGAATATAGCCCACATCTGCACCTACACGGGGCTGTCGGGATACTACAGCAGGGYCAATCTTCTTGATCCTTTGGACCASCGGTTTGCCCTAMTGACCGATGCTGAGTACCASCGCATCACGRTCGACATCAATGCCGATTGCGGGCCACAGGCGGTTTTTGAGGTCCTGGCGTGGGCAATGATGGATATTCGCGAAGCAAAGGACCATGGGTGTATCGATCCCATGGAGGCAAAGCAGCTGCGGGATCAGGTCCTGAAGTTCCGGAGCACCGTTGCAAAAATCTTCGTCACCTGCACGCTGCCGATTCCCTTCTTTTAYATCCATTTCCTATCGCTGCTAACTGTGTGCTATCTACCCCTCTTTGCCATTGTGGTTGCCYATGAAACAGGGGACTTCAATGCAAGCTGGCAACATGAGRTACTCTCGTTGYTGGTGGTGGCCCTRCAGGCCCTGTTCACRATCGGTCTGAGGTCGCTGGGTCAGAAGCTGAGCGATCCTTTYGGGAGCGACACGATCGATTTGCAGGTGGYGCGGTACSTTKTGATGATTGTGAAAGGGTCRAACCAGATCCTTAGCGCCACTAAGGTGCCAGGGGTCTCAARGATCGTGGAACGAAAGCTCAAGGAAGACATGACCTYCMTTGGAAAGGCMTACGAGCGTACCGAAGACGAGGAAGGAAACATCTGTTTGTAACCAAAGGGAGAATGGAATTCAACCACAGTCCAATTATATGATATTTCACACACGGTGTTGATACAGTTTCACGAGCTTACTCKTTGTGGAGTGGTAGTATTCAATACTCATGACACGATAGTTTGATCTTCGAACTAAAACTGCACGGCACCTCTTTTAAGTAATGATTACTTGTATATAAAAATAATGTTTCAGGTTTTGATGTTTCTGCCGTCGATACAACGTACGAAGCACCTTGCATACCTTCTTCATTGCAAACGGTTGTCCTCCTTGACTTGTTCATGTTGCGTGTGTCACGCAGAGTTTGCAATTCGTTTTTACAATCTTGTCACATCATATTTTTTGTTGGATAGCTTTCGAAAGTATGGTTCTTCGGTCCGAGCAATCTAGTATTTTCACCCTAACCCCAACTCGAATGCTATTTTACCTCTGATGCATTGTGATCATGATCCTGTAGAACTCGCACCTTTTTCTCCCGTGTAGACACTACAGACTTCACACGAAAGCCAACACACCATGGAGCAGTACCATTCTCATACTCTGGGTCTGGGTCGATTCCTGCCTCGTCCGGCACCGTGTATTTCGTATGTCKTGTTGGTCTTCAACTGCAACTTGGTCTGACCGTACAGAACCAAGCCAAAGTTGAGTCGAATCGAATCGAATCGAATCAAACGAAAATCAAATCGAAGCAAACAATGTGAAATCAATTCGAAGAGAGAAGAGCATAGCAGACCATAAATAAACCGAGCCGGAATCTAGGAAAGCGCCCCCCCCTACTCGCTGCTGCTCTTCTTTTTCGTCTTCTTTTTCTTCTTGTCCTTTTTGGATTTCTTGGAGCTGGCAATCCCCGTGCTTTTGTTCCTGCTGTCGTCATTGTCGTCGCCATCGCTTTTCTTGCTCTTGCTCTTTTTCTTGCTCCTTGGCTTTTCACCCTTCTTGCGCTCGTCGTTGACGCCGGTGGTTTTTGTTTTTCGCTTTTTCCGCTTGGGAGAACCGTCCGGGTCGTCGCTGTCCTCCCTCGGGCTCGTCTCTGGCGAWTCCTGCCCTTCGTGGTCCCTGGACGACAGGAGGATCTTCGGGGCCGCCATTCCGTCCCACTCCGTCTTTTTTCTGGCCTCGGCCTCCTCGCCCTCCGTGATTCCCGCCTCGGCCCGGTTCCACTTGGCCGCCTGCCTCGTCTGGGCCCTCATCCCGAAGCGGGCCCCGCCCGTGGCCGCAAAGAGCTCCTCGTCGGTGAAGGTCCGCTTCCGTTTCTTTGGTTCGTCGCTCTTCTTGTCCTTCTTGTCCTTTTTGCTCTTCTTCTTGCGCTTCTTCTTGCCCGCCTCCGCCAGCCTCGCCAGCGTGTCCCCGACCGAGGACYTCCACCACTGGTCCCCCGTGACGGTTGGATCGATGGCCGCCGCASCCGACGACTTGGCTCCCAGGGCCTCCTGGTCCCCCCGCTTGGTGACCCGAATGTGCTCGGCCCTGCCCGTCCGGTTCTTTCCCAGGCCCGTCCCCTCGGTCCACCCGAGCTTCTCGAGCTGCTTCCGSGCAAAGTCGCTCGGGCCGGTGGCGACGGACTCGTTGAGGACCGCGCCCATCTTGGCCTTGTGCTTGCGGCCGCAGAGGTGGAGGAGGGAGGTTGCCGTTTCGTTGTTCTTGCTGCTGCTCATCCTGCCGTGTCGTCTCGTCTCGTGTCGTCTCGTGTCGTTTCTTGGCAACGGCGGTGGTGGTTCTGTGGTGCGTGTTCTGCCGAGTTCGGTGGTCTGCGGAATTTGAGCCTTCTATCGCAGTGGTTGCCTTCGGTAGTGGTGC
>CAACVS010000569.1:78711-96464 GCA_900660405.1 Pseudo-nitzschia multistriata
AGAAGAATCACCAGTCATGATGAAGATGGACCAGAGCAGCCCCAAAGCCCACAGAAACTGGGCAAGATGGAGATGTGTTCAATCCTCACTCAGATAGAAAGTACAGCTTTTATGCAGTTGAGAACTTTGGATATCCAGAAAGTGCTGTCTGAAATTTCACTTGCAGTCTTATGATGGATCACTAGTAGCAGTATTTCTGTTTCTGTTTCTGTTGCTCTATCTCTATCTCTAATTCTAACTCAAAACCTAGCTCAAGCTCAAGCTCTATTTCTTTTTCTGTTTCTAGCTCTGTTTCTAGCTCTATTTCTAGCTCTATTTCTAGCTCTAGCTCTAGCTCTAGCTCCTCTAGCTCTAGTAGCTCTAGTAATTCTAACTCAAAACCTAGCTCAAGAAGCTCAAGCTCTATTTCTTTTTCTGTTTCTAGCTCTATTTTCTAGCTCTATTTCTAGCTCTAAATCTAGCTCTAAATCTAGCTCTAAATCTAAATCTAGCTCTAAATCTAAATCTAAATCTAAATCTTAATCAAGCTCCAGCTCCAGCTCCAGCAGCAGCTCCAGCTTTCTACTATCTATAGCTGCAGCATAGCTCCAATGTTACTCTAGCTATAGCAGTAGTACTAGGTATTTGTCTACTTTACCACTAGCAGTAACACTTGCTATAGCTAGTTGCAGCAATAAATATTCCTATGATTAATAATATTAGTAGTATTACTACTACTACTAGTACTATATGAAAAACAGAAGTAGTAGTACTACTAGCAGAAAAAGTAGTACTAGTACGTGTTATAATTTCGGTACTAGATCTACTAATGCTTAACTAATACTAGTTCATTTTCTCAAACTATTTCCATTTTTCACATAATTGTAGTACTTTAAGCTATTAGCTCAATAGCAATATTATTGTGTGTGATTTCTGACCATGGTTCGAACAATCATTTTATATTTTCAGTTCAGTTGCATGCCACCATTTAAGCTGGCATCTCATTCCAGAAAATTTATTGTTTTACCATGTTTCTTCTACTTCAAAACCCTACTGGCTCTACGACTAAAAACATCCTATTGGAAATTTTCTTGAAAATCCACCCCCCAGACCCCCTTTCTGCTGATTGAACCAATTACAGTCAAAACTGTTTTAGTCTTTTTTTAAATGTTTCGACTTCCATGATATGTACAGCTGTCAGCTACGTATCTGAGCGCTACGACAGAAGGATCCAAAATCGGGAAGCAGACAGACACGGAGCGAAACTGACACAAACATTCGCAACAACAACAAGATATGTGAAGTGTGTTGACAAGAAGAAACTCTCCACCGACTGCATTCCAGCACGATGACTGTAGAACAAGTAATCGAACACTCGGTAGGCAGACCCTTCCATTCCATTCAAGCATAGCTTTTGCTCTTGTCATTGCCATAGCGAGAACACCGTATCATCCCACAGCAGCAGCAGCAGCAGCAGCAGCAGCAGCAGCAGCAGCAGCAACAACAACAAAACGATGGAGAACAACAATCAAGCGGCACAAGGCAAGAGCTGCAGCAACAGCGACCTCGAGAAGGAAGACGAAGATATTGAGTCCCAAAAAATGGGAGTGGGAACACCAGCAGCTGCCGCAAGCGTCGAGCTGGTTCTCGTCTCTACAAACAAGGATGCCGAGAGCGACGCCAATACCAATGTCAGCAGCAACAGCAAGAACAACAAAAACAGCAGCAGCAGCATCAGTAACCACGGCAACGGTTCCAAACCCATCGTCGTCGAAACCATCATCGACAGCATCGAACACACCCCACACAAAGCCATGCATCCTTCCATCCTCCCCCCGGTCACCCCCGAACTCGAGGCCGAGCACGCCCTGTTTTGCTCGCAACGAAAGGCGCTGGCCCTGGCGGAAACCGGCGCCGGTGCCACCGCAGCGGGCACGAACGGAAGGCCCGCCCCCCGCRAAAATGGGCCCGAGCGGAGGTCGGCCTCGCGCTCGTGCTCGTGCTCGTGCTCGTCGTCTCCCAGCGTCTTGGGGGTCCCGGTCCTCCTCTGGACCTGCCTCTTGCTGTTTGCGGCGGGAACGATTGCCTACGCGGTGGCCGTGGCCCTGGGATTCAACCCGGACGGGAAGGACCCGCCCGCCCGGCCCGCGGCGGGGGGAGGYGGATAGCACGGGTGCGGCAAGCGCACTGCGAACGACGGGGTTTTGTTCGATCTCATCGATCCCGTGTGTTGCCTTGCCTTGCCTTGCGTTCGTTGCGTTTGTTGCCGCTTTGTTCCGAGACCGGTCTGTATTCCTGGATGTTGCCCATGCACTCGATTGGGTTGGATTGGTAGTCTTTTGGATTCGGCATGCTCCGAAAAAGGGATTCGAAGAGACGAAGTATGCTGTGATGCGCGGAGAGCATCTAATTCTTTGTTTGCTGTGGAAAAGGAATGCACTGCGGCCCGGGTGCACTGCAATGGACCACGACGCCAAGTCAGCTATTATACCAGGCCGGACAGCACCATCTCCACCTTTCCCCCCCCGCTACAAACCCACGTGCAAGGATGGTTGGACGAGGCATTGTGCCATTGTGCTAAAKTGGTGGGTTTAGAAACCATTCAACGAAAGACGAGACGAGACGAAACAGAATGAATGGTTCGCGGTCGGTGTTGATTTTTCTTTTTTTTTGCAGTGCGACGTGATGACAGCACGGTGCTAGTTCCTTGTTGCAAACGGTGTGCTTCGAGTGCCACGAGCTAGGTACAAATCCAACCCGGTATGCTTCCACTATGAGTAAGCATTGCAATGAGAACGGCTCCGCGAGTTGTTTCGACGGCGTCGTCCGCTGAAAGATCGAAACGTAGATTGCGTAGATTAAACAAATAAAGGATACTAGGCCGTGTACTTGTATTCTCTCAATAGCAATATGAACATTTCGAMGCAAGAATAGTACCTAAAACGCTTCTCAAACAAGTTGGGTGGGATGAAACCCAATCAACAACAACCGAACTGGCGAGATCCCTGTGCTTTAAAGATATTGGTTGTAGATCGCCACACACTGTGCAAGTTCTGCACAAACGTTTTTCCTCGATCGAACCGACTCGGTAGAAATGACACCAGCAGCGCGTCCCCCTCCCCCTTCTCGGCTCGAGCGATCTGCTCGCGCCGACCGATGTTTCCAAAAAGGCCAGGAGAAAGCATTCTCCCCGTTCCGACTAGCCGGCAAGAGGTTTCGCAACATTCGACACAAAGAGTCATCTGCCTTACTGTTTTTGTGTGTGTGTGTGTGTGTCGCAGAGGAGTGTTCGAAGCAAAATTTCAGAAACAAGAGGAGAAAAAGTGATCGGTGATTTCTTGCCAATAATGAATTTGATTTTTTACCTCACAGAAGTAGCAGTGTTCGTACTACTGCCCCTCGGATTTTCTAGGTACGGAGTATCGTACAGTTTGTACCTACAAACGGTCGTTTTATTACTGATATGATCGTATGCCATGATCGTATCTAAGGTATGGGTACCGTACGTGGACGAGTACAGTACTTCTACTTCTACCGTAGTAAGTACGTACTCGTAGTTTTGAAAGAAGAAGAACGAGCTCATCGATCATCGATGGAGRGAAATGGCCTTTGGTAATTTTAATATCCTAAGAAGGTACGTACCGGCGCGTGCCACCTCGATCGAGAGGAAGTTCTTGCTTTACCATACAGCACTGTTGCGTACGTACTTTACTCGTGCTTCGAACTCGTACTCGTACTCGTACCCACTGCACTCGTATCAGAAATAAGGATGTTAACGGGGTTCGCATGTCTGTCATCGCATCGAACCCAAAAGCAGTGAGTACGGTACTTCTACGTATAATCTCCTACCATACGGCACGCGGCATGCGCGCTCTGTAAGTAGCTTGGTTTGAAATCCTTCCGTTCGCTTCGACGATTCGATTGGCCGGTTCCGTCATTTGCCCGAGAGGTCTCTGAGCAATTTCCATCGGTGCCTCACATACCTTTGTTCGGTACGGCTGCATGCCGTTCCAACCGTACGATAAGTACGAGAAGTTACAGAGTGGACACGGCACGGCACGAGACGGACATTCTCGAAAAGGAACGGACTGGCACGTTGCAATGCGTACAGTTCAGTAGCAATCCTACTACCGTACCGGCAAGCATTTCGTCATCTTGTCGATGCTGTTGCTGTTGTTGCTCTAGTTGCTGTTTGTTCGCCTCTTTCGTGTTTCGATTGTCGATTGCAACAACAACGACAAGAACGGCTGTCCATCTCCCCCCAAGATCTTCTCCTCATCGGAATCACCCAGAACCGAACGGTGTTGCTGTTACTGCCTTGTATCATCAACTAGCACCAGCTTCGATCGAGGAAAGCCGTAGAGAGCAGCGTCGTCGAAGAGAGGCCAAATACAAATACAAATACAAACACAAATACGAAACATAGGCCCAAGCCCAAACGCAAGCGCAACCAAAGGCTCGAGAGCAAAAGAAAACCAATCGAAAGCACTCAACAACCCCAAACTGTACACCAAAACATCATCTTTTTCTGACCAACAGAAAGATACATATTGCATAGTTTTTGCCGAAGGAASAGGATCACTGCAGCGTCGCGTTCACCGTACTCCTATCTAGTTCAGCAACGGGGAAAGACTAAAGACTACTACCAGTGGCACAACAGAACAGAACAGAACAGAACACAACAAAACACACCGACAATACTTATAATTCACAATGGGCAACCTGGACGAACAACTCGAACGGTTGCGAAACTGCCAGTGCCTCTCGGAGGACGAGGTGAAAGAATTGTGCGACAAGGCCAAGGAAATCCTGGCCGAGGAGTCCGATGTCCTGGAGGTTTCGGCCCCCGTTACGGTACGTACTGTTTGTTCGTCCAAACGCTTGTGGGGTGTTATGCAATGTTATGCGATGCGATATTATGCGATGCATCGCCGCCGGGGCCGACGGGCGCCGTTCCGGCCTCTGAGCGGCGCTGCCGGTCCGGGTGGTTGTTGTGTTGTGTTGTTGTGTGTTGTTGCCCCCCCGGAAGCTCGGCTCGGCTCGGCACGAACCGCAGCAGCCTCTGCGCTGCGCTGCGCCGAGATTCGGTCCGCGTTGTCCGGCATGGCATCTTTGTGTTCACTGTTTGTCCGTCCGTCCGCATCGAAAGCCCGCTGTCTCACGAATCGCTGCTKCAACGCAACCCTGCTGCTGCACCTTTTTGGTTTCATTCGGGTAACATCTGCTGTTTCCACTCACTCCGTCGCATACATTGTTATCGACACAACCCACCCCACCTCACCTACCTCACAAACCAATTGCATTGCATTGCATTGCGACACACCGGCTCCGCGCTACACTACAGATCGTCGGTGACATCCACGGKCAGTTCTACGATCTCCTCGAGCTCTTCCGGGTCGGCGGAGAATGCCCGGACGTCAACTACGTCTTTCTCGGGGACTTTGTCGACCGGGGGTACTATTCGGTGGAGACCTGGCTCCTGCTCCTGGCCCTCAARGTCCGCTACCCCAAGCGCATGACGCTCCTCCGGGGCAACCACGAGTCCCGCCAGATCACCCAGGTCTACGGCTTTTAYGACGAGTGCCTCCGCAAGTACCAGTCCGTCAACGTCTGGAAGCACTGCACGGAGGTCTTTGACTACCTCAGCCTCTCGGCCGTCGTCGAGCRRAGCATCTTCGCCGTCCACGCCGGACTCTCCCCCTCCATCGACACGCTCGACCAGATCCGCGACCTCGAGTCCCGCCAGGAGATCCCCCACGAGGGGCCCATCTGCGACCTGCTGTGGAGCGACCCCGAGGAGGTCAACGGCTGGGGGATCTCCCCCCGCGGCGCCGGCTACCTCTTCGGGTCCGACATTTGCTCCGAGTTCCACCGGCGGAACGGGACGGACCTCATCGCCCGGGCCCACCAGCTGGTCATGGAGGGCTACAAGACCATGTTCGACAACCAGCTGGTCACGGTCTGGTCCGCCCCCAACTACTGCTACCGGTGCGGGAACGTGGCCTCGGTCATGGAGGTGGAGGAACACTTTTCCGGCCGGGACAACRATTCCGGCGAGGGAGGAAGCCTGGGCACCGGGAACTCCATCACCGGGAACGGCGACGCCATGGTCGGAAACGGCATCACGAAGCGCTTCAACATYTTCGACGCGGCCCCGCCGGACGCCAGGAGGGGCCCGAGCAAGGCCCGGCGGCCGGACTATTTCTTGTAGGATCGGGCGGGAAAGAAAAGCACGGAACGTGTGCCGTGCGGTGCATCGCAACGCAACGCAACGCGAATTTTTGATCACTCGGATGGATTTGTCCCGATGCGATTCCATTCGATTCGATTCGATTCGATTTGGTTATGGATGCGGTTCAACAATCGCAACGAATGCATGGGATTGGATACAGTATGCGAGTATTCCTCCTCTCCATTCACCGACTACGAATACCTATCGAACAAACTTAACAAAATAAAACAGTATCAATCTATGGGTGCCATTCTATTCTATGATGATTCGTYAACACTAGCAGTACCGAGCAAAGGATTTTCAAAGCTCGCGCACTTTTATCGTAAGCAACGCGGTGGACATACACACAGGAATGCTAGGGATCCACCCCATGCTATTCTCTCTGTTGCCATTTGGTCGATTGGAGGCTGTTTGGAACGAACCATCCAAGGTCTGTTTTTTACGGGTCATTGATGGGATTGAAAAAGACACACACCCCTACCTCGAAGGTCCATTTCAGTTCTTTTGCATGCAACTAGGTTTCACATTTGAGGAATTGATGAAAAGTGTGACATGAAATCCCAAAGTTTGACTATTTTGGTAGAATGATTTCGGCCACTCCTTCTTCAGTTGTAGTACATTATTCGAGGCCTGTTGCAATGGCCTACACCACAACAGTCCAACTTTTCAAAAACACCCCTCTATTTTCAGAGGGAATCTGGATGTAGGCTTCATCAGAAGTAGGGAAGAACCTGGTCTCAAGAATACAAATCGTTTCGGTCAAAAGCGAACACCTTTGTCTCAGCTCACTGGTTGATCCTGGGTCAATATATATGCCTTGGTGTGCCCAAGTTTCTTTCGTTGTTCATATTTCTTGTTGTATTGGTTTGTTTTAATAGAATAAAGTATGCCAACGGGGACATGAAAATCTTCCCCTCAAAAAGAAAATAGGACTCTAGTTGAAAAATACTGTAGTAGTACTAGGAGAGGAAAGAAGATACCTTTGATTTCAAATTTGATTACTAATAACAATTACATGGTGGCGTGCTGACTGCATTCGTAGGCAACAACTCCGCCGTGCTTTCGTTTAAATGGAACTAAGTTGTACTTGGTATACTTGAGGATTGATGAACATATCAGATTGTTCGCCGTACCACCCAAGCAGAGGGACACATAATCTTCGCGTTTCCGTTTCACGAGTAACGGTTGCAAACGCTTCATCGAACTCTTATGATTGTCTACTTGCGAAGCGCTCCGCGGAGACCTTTGCTCGACGCCTCAATGGTAGCTTCCTGCTTCGAGAGGTTGCGGCGGCGGCGGCGGCGAGCACCACCGCAGATGGTATCGGAGGCGGGCTGTGTGTCCTTGCCGGGGGCTTGTTCCTTCATCTTGTCAGAGGCGATCTGGCTCCCCATTTTATCGGTAGAAGCCTTTTSTTGTGTCGTGGCACCCTTTTCCTGCGTCATGGCTTCTGTCTTCAAGAGGCCGCGACGGGTKCCAGAATCGGTYGGAGGAACGACCTCGTCGTCCTCYACCTCGTCGAGGACACAACTCCAGTACGCCACCGGTARGACCTCGGTTCCGGTCGAGTCCAAGAAGACCCCACTTGCCGGGACAGTTTCGTTGGTAAGCTGCAGGATGGAAAGRTGGGTGGGTTCCGGGTCATTATCRATGGAATAAAATTCACCCTGCTCCGTTCCGGCATCGAATGGAAAGGAGGCGATCACAAAGGACCGGTACCAGTATTCCTGCGCTTCGTCYAGAGGAGARAAGTTATAGATTCCGCTGAACCAATCTGGACTCGGTGCTGCCATGGAAATGGTGGATAARAGCGGGTATTCGGGGCTCAGCTCGATGGCATCGAGCAATTGGGGTGGATCCAATGAGTTTGCTTGGCTGACACCGACCACAATATCTCCAGCGATTCCTTCGGCTTCAGCCAGGCAGTATTCTCCTTCAAGCAGCGATGTGTCWCCTCCCTGTGTTATAGAAACAAATTTGTTGTAGAAGCAAAAACATGRTGAGAAACCACTGAATGGGAAAGAAATGGACCACCGAGATCATTKCGAGYGGATCGAAAAAAAAAGGAAAAACGTACCTCCGCAACGGCTTCGACACCGGGAGACGCAAATGTTCCTGGAGACCAAACCTCGTAGTTGGTGTTGTGGGCGATAAGAACGGGGGGCGACCAGTGGGCCATGCCCGAAGGGTAATCCTCGGGATGACGTCTTCCGGACCAGGTGTTTGTGAGCATGCAGGAGTAACCGACAGTTTGGGTGGCGGGGACGGTGCTAGCGATGGTTTGAAGGATGTCCATAGAGTGAGTCATGTTGATAGTAAGTGTTTGTGTTTGTATTTGTTTTGTAGTTGCTTTTTGATTTGATTGCTTTTTGATTTTGTGAGAAGAAAGATTGGTTTCTCAAAATCCGATCCAAAGATCAAGGCCAACGGGAAAARTTCGCAAATCCTCGGAGGAGATCGTTCGGACGGGAATAAAATACGCTTGTGCAGGCTCAAAACAAAATTCGTTGAAGTCGCTCAGTGTTCCAGTACGAATGTCGATTGATTCACGGAGGAAAGTGAGACTCGRAACAGCGCAGGCCGTCTTTTTTAGATTTTAAGACCAAACATACCGCCACAATACAAGCGTCTTTACGACAGCGAAGAATGATACGTACTGTAGAGTGCCGTAATCAATGCTATGGTACCGGTACGTACTTGTACGCATCGTATTAAAAGTACGAGTATTCATTATTATTAAAATTTCTACGATACAAATTGTTCCTATCGTCTCAAGAAATTCGCTCATCAATTTTACATCCTTTACACCCTTCACCAAAATCTACAAGCCGAACTTAACAGCAATGGATACCAAATGGATRCCATATCATGCTACTTTACAAATGGACAAAGTAACAAGGACGAAGAAATATTCGAGCGAAGTTCCATTCCTGTATCGATCTCTCAATTCCTTTCGGAGAGAACAAGCGTGAATCTTTCGTGCTCTATACAATGAACAATCTATTCGCCCGTGATCGAGACAATGCGTGCGGATAAGGACCAGCTTAACCGAACAATGCAATCAACTGCTATGACATGTGGGCGACCAAAGAGYTCCTGGCATAGCACATCGATCGAGGCATCAAAGAGTGAAGGAAAGAATCTTGGAAGGGTTATAGGTGATGGACAAGGACTCGCTGACATGGACGAATGCTCTGGGCCGATTGCACATGAAATCAGTAAGAAGTGAATTCTTTGGTCAGTTGGAAATGAAAATCCGAGACAATCTCAGACCTTGTCTAGATGCAACTTGTATTCCACAATGAGAAAACATTAATTCTAAGAAACAGTTCAGAYACTATTTCCTTCGTTGGAACTATTGGGTTTGAATCCCAAAAAATTAATAACGAAAAATCTAGGTTGCAATTTTTGGTAGAAACAATGAGATAGTGTTWAAAAWATACTATGATTTAGTACAGTAGCAGGGAACCTATCCAATGAGGTCGGAACGGATTGGAGTTTTCTGTTCGTTGAAAACCGTAATTTCGGACTAGTCGGGCCTGGACTGTAGATTTGTTCAAAACTGAATGGTCTGCGGAGTGAAGCACTTTTTAGCATGGGACAGACACTGGTTCTCAATATGAATTAGGMATCGTCACGGCAGTCCTCGTCTTCCTCTCTRACAAACAAATGGCGGGGGCTGAACGGCGACCATTGGGATTCCCGACCTTCGCCAGTCRTCACAGAAGGAGCATCATGTGCACTCGTCAGGGCAATGTGGTCCCTCTTTTGTAAGCTGCGGGGAAACGTTCCTCCAACGACTGAAAACATCGGTGATGATTGAGATGACAATGAGGAGGAGAAAGACGAAAAAGACAAGGACGATATCTCATCGGATATCTTCGARTGGTCCGGTTGCGGACTTGATCGGTCTTGCCATAAACTCTTTTCTGGAGGATTAGCTGAGGTAAACAGAATCTCTCTCTGTGTGTTCCAAGCGTCGTCGTCGCTTCCTTYTCCGCCGTCATCATCTGGAGCAATATCTTCCCACTCTGTGCATTCCTCGCAATAGCATCTCTGATAGGTTCGGCCTTGAACTCTACAGTTGGCTACGACAGAATCCACTTGGACACCTTTCAGACCACACGTGTYAACTAGACGAAAGCCGTTCCCTTCGTTGCCATTATAATTACACAACGGATGGCTCGCGCGATAGAAGGTCGACCAGTGCTGATGAGAATGTAAGTCAAAATGTGGWCGGTAGCCATAATCATTCGAGTCGATATTATGCCCGGAGTCGCTCTTGGMAAATATGTCTYCATARMGTTCATCGCTATCTTTCTTTGGGTCACTTTTGTCATCGGCTATGACACAAAGCATCTGCGAAGCATCGAAGCAGTCTTCGCAATAGCATTGGTCACCGTAGATTCTACACAAGGACGACAACGGCTTCTTCGAAGATGACGGAATCGACTCTTTTGGTGGCTTCGAGTGGACGCGCTTCGTGGCTAYRGCGGTGCTCRAAGTCTGTTTCTGCAGTTTCGTTTCCTTCCGCATGGTAGCAAGTATTGCAGTGGAGGGGTCATCGATATCTTCCTCAAAGCTGGAATGGAACYGGTGATGGTTGCGGCAAAACTGATCGGCGTGGGTCCCAAAAAAGCAGGACGACTGAGCCGCCATGGCGGAAAGAGCAAAGCCGCTGTGCTTTGGATAATTGTTTGTTGTCTTCGCCTTCTTCTTTGGCGACGGCGGTGAAATCGACGCATCTGGGGCCACCGAGTTGTTCAATCTATGATGGTGTAGCAGCTTGCGGGATCGGCGATGGTACATTTGTTTGCCCATCGTGCTGTCTTTGTTGCCTCTTCTCGATGGACGGTTGGTTTTTCTTTCTACYCTTTCGTTMTCTGAAAGAAAGATGCATTTGAGATTTTTTCTGCASGCGCTTTCGCCTCGTCTTCTTGTGAACTGAACCGCAGTTCGTGTTTCAARTCTATGCTGGCATTTGTTCGTTTGAAATCCAAACACGGGAAATAACAAACGAATGATGCTTAATGTACCGTCATGTGGCAGTACAGGTAGTAACTGGTGCGTTGCTGCTGACTAAAAAATCGGTTGGGTTTTCGAGAGAAGATAGAAAGCGCCGCCGTCTTGCAGCTCCCGCCTTGCTCACAGCTATCCCTTTGAAAAAACGGCTGAAAGACTGAAAGACAGAAAAATGAGCAATTCATACGTACGAACTACGGTTACGAGTAACTTCTTCGTGCTATCATGCATACAATATGTATATACGTTCCATAGTATAGTATATAGAACGAGATTGAAGTCTTGCCCTCGGTGCTCGGGGTTCGGTACGAGTACGAGTCGTACGTACGTACCATACTATACTACGACGGTAGGTCTCACCGATTTTCGACTCAGCTTTTTCTATCAAAACTTCGTCTCAGGTTAGGCATCACTATCGTACGGTACGTTGTGCCTCCGATGTGGGATTTTGACTACGCTTTTTCGATCACAAAACGCCGACTCCGGTTCTKTTGTTACAAACATTCCAATCGGTACATTCGGTCTACGGCAGCGTTTGTACTGCAACCCGCAATGCCGAAGGGCAAGGACAGCGGAATGCTAYGCCCTATGTTTCTGGTGATCCTTCGACGATTTCTCTTTCCTTTTTGGCACAAAAATCCTYCGAGGTCTACTGTCAGAAACCAGAAAACGATGGTGGCAGCAGCAGTCTTCAAAWCAACAATCGTTTTGTCGACGTTTGACCTAGCTTTTCCCTTTACGAAATACCGACACCGGGCAGCAAAAGTGGCAAGAAAGTTCTCGTCACAAAATGGCTCAGTATGTACGCAAGGGYCTGTCAAATTCCTTGAGGTCGACCTTGTACAGCACAAGAGAGTCAATACTCAACTCCTTCCAGCTCTCTCCTTGCCCTCCACCATTCATGGTTCTAGAGAGTTGAACTTCGAAAAATCGCAGTTTTTGTTGTTGAAAAAGACGTCGTAAACATAAGGAATCATTACGATCCGATTGCCAAAGGAAGTTCCGTACGATCGGAACGGGAACATCCGGACGAGAATATKCCRGACTCTTATTTGGAGCTCACTACAGTTCTTTCGCATGATTGAAAAACACCGAGCACAATCTTTGGACTTGGGGTGGMAAMCCATTTTYATMATGGTCGCYTCWYCAATAATGAGGCTGGATTGATGGCATTGTTGAAAACGACACTTWTGGGCGTGGGCAAAKAATTCGTCGAGGGTCATGGCATGSACGAATACATACAACYATTGYCGAYGCCTTATAGAGCGTCTCGAATGGCCAGGCTGTGTTGAGCTAACTGGAGCAGGAATTGGYTGCACCKATTCGCAGCATGTGGTGTTGAAGGTTGCATGAATGATAAACCAATCCAAGCATCAGRAAYRTGGCGACAATAACATYACCGGTGTGACCTCTGGTTGATTCAGTGTCTTCCTCTAACCTGTGACCAACTCTTCGAGCGCACGATACAGAAGCATCAACATCAAAGTCTTATTATTCTTATTAATCCATTATATTATCACAGTTCCCAATGAGATTTGAACGAGGACTGTCTCAAGTAGTCGCGCATCTCACGAATTGATTTTTTTWWAAAACGAAACAACTMGAATTCCTCAACAGGGSAATCGTTTTTGAAAGGGCACTCAATCGTTTCGTCCAGTGTTGCCRCAACTTTCCCACCTGMAAAGCAGGGTCTATARCGATCGAGATGATACATCGGAGGATGTCAATACTTTCTCGTGCYTCCCTYATTCGCAATCGCTTCGCAAAAGCCAYCGGTATGTGTCGGTGAACATGACTGGAATGGGCCGAATCGGATTTGTRTTTTTTGCTTCWGCTACAGTCCCACACTTCTCYTCGCTGCCTCCCGGATGGGATGATCCACTGGTACCACTGCCATCGTCGGTCGGATCGTTTTGTGAACATTGAACGCGTGCATAGTTCAAACAAAACCTTTCGTTCTCGGTGTCAAACGCGACCTGCTTCGCCGCCTTGGTCACGAGAGAATTCAGGAGAGCGAGCAAGACCGCAGCCACAACGAGCGCAATAGATCCGGGCTCGAGCATTGCCTGCACGGTGAAACACTGCGCATCCTCCTCCTCAATCACGCCGTATCGAACCATTTGMGCAAAGAATCCATCCAGAGATCCACAGTAGGTATTGAACATGTATTCCGAAATGGGTCCGAGTTGCCTGTTTTAAGTTCAAGAAGCAAAGGAAAAGACAAACAMTGTGAATTGGCGTAGGCAGGGCATTYCACTCGGTCCACAAAACAGAAAGAAGCGAAAACCGATTTGTCCGTTTCTTTCTTTCTTTCTTACCAACTCGCCACGAACAGGGCAATGAGATAGACTTCGATGTATTGCCACGCCTGCAGAATCTCGTTGCACACGGACATTCGGTTGCGCTTTGTTTCGGTCAGCGGAACAAACCATTGGTAGAGCAACCCCGCGGCCTGCAGGATCGGGACGATCGAAACGGTGGACAYAAACAGGGCGCCCAGGACCGCAATCCCCGTGTAGGCCTTGGCGCTGTCCAGGAACCCGGCCTCCTCCCAGAGCAGCCCGACGATCGAACCAATGCTGTGGTTGGTAAYGGCCGGTTCGAATTCCTGCCCCGACTCCACCGCAATGCCAATCATCCCGAGGATCTCGAGCGAAAAGGACGGCAGCAAGCAGCCGACCACCACAAAGACTAGCACGGCGAGTCCCATCGCTGCCATMGCGGAGGAAATCCAGCCGCGAACCACCAATTTCKCTCCGTCACTGCCGTGGTAGAGAGAGAAGGACCGGAACCGCAGCGCAACCGAGCCACGGGATCCCTTGTCCTCGGGGGAAGGAATCCCGTCTCTTGCGCCAGAACCTCCTTCCTCGTCTTGGCTCCCGAAGGGTTCCGGAGGACCTTCCTCCTCCCGGAGTGGATCCCGAGCCCTCTCGGCCATCGCCTCCGTGGCCTCGGCAACGATCCTGCGGTGGTAGTGAATGACGAAATGGGAGCTGACCTGCGACACGAGCTGGGCGATCATGTTGGCGTAGAGGCCCCACCTCGGAACGACCAGCAGGTCCGCCGAGTAGAAGCCCTCGGGGAGAAAGGCCAGGGTGTCCGGGCTCGAGACGGACACGCGAAAGGCGGCGATGCAGACGACAATGACAAAGATGTCGACCATCGACCACTTTGCCAGGCGGTCGATCCACAGCAGGCAGSACCCGCGCTTCGATACGGACAGCCGGTGGGGGGGGACGAACCAGAGCCACAGCGTCAGAGCCTGCTTCGTGTAGGGCCAGATCCCCGAAAAGACGAGAATCAGTATCGCGAGCTCCTTCCCGCCGGCCTTCCAGATGTCGACGGTGGAGCGGGCGATCGAAAAGGAAAAGAACTCGTCGACGGCGATCGTGTCCCCGGCAAGGCTCGCGGAGATCGCCACGGTGGCCCCGACGTTGAGGTGCCCGCTCAGAAAGAGGGCAATGTTTCCCAGGACCACGAGGGGCATCCCCCACCGCACGCAAAAGGGAATGCTCGGGCTCGCCACCATTGCGCTGGTGGAAGCGTTGAGGCCGGCCTCGCGGGCGTCCTCCGCGGCCTGCTTCGCCGAGAGGATTCTCCGCATGGGTTCCGGGCAGTCCTCTTCGAGCCAGCGGCGGTTCCTGCGCCGGACGATCCTCTCCACCACCAGCGAGACCAGCGCGACCCCGACGAGAACCCCCAGGGCGAGGCTCCCCCAAAARACGAGCTGCCCGACGSRGTGCTCGTAGGGGGGGAGCGTGGACTCGCCGGCCGCTGCAAAMAAGCCGGTGTCGGTCTCGGTCTCGGCCGATGCGCTTGGATCGTAGGTTGGGCTGTGGGGGCACTTCCGTGCCGCGTCCGAGAGCATCCGGTCGATCGGGTCCTCCAGGACCGCTCCCCCCGAGAGGAGGTCCCCGGCGTAGGCCAGAACCGAGTTCATCGCGGAGGTGGCCCCCTCCTGGGCCTCGGGGGTGGGCAGGAGCTCGGTGGTCCACGCCTGCATCTCGGGGGTGGTGCACACCACTTTCCCGCTGGCGTTTGCGTTTGCGTTTGCGTTGTCCTTGCCGTTGCAGGCAATGCCAAGGTGGAGCCGGGCCAGGGAAGCCTCGAGGTCCGCGATTCCCATGCCGGTGGGGGAGGCGTCGCGTTGGAATTCGAATTCGCCCTCCGCTTCGCGATCGCTGGCCCGCCGCAGGGTGGCCAGCCAGCACGAGGGGTTGGTGAGGTCCCCGGCGGGAAAGCCGTAGAGCTTTTGGGTGTTGACCTCGAGGATTCCCTCCAGCAGCACCGAGAGGGTCTCCATGCCCATCTCGACGGTCACGTCGTGGCCGATGCCTTTTTCGTCCCCGRYCGTTTCCACTTCCAGGGCGATGCGGGCCGAGACCCCCAGGGGACGGATGGCCCCCGCGGTCTGGGAATCYKTGSGTTCGCCTGGCCAATGCTCCATCCCCACCGTCAGGCGGTTTGCGAGCAGCTGGGGGTGGTCCTCCGACGGCTCGAGGAGCTCCATCGGGGCCTTCATCGTGTTGAGGTTGACGATGCGGAGGTCGCTCACCGCCAGCTTKATTGCCGCGGAGAGGCCTCCGATGGCGAGCTCCGTGTCCACGTCCACGAGCGGGGGGCTTTCGCCGCCGCCAAGGACCATCGGGTGGCCGATCGACCCGGCGTCGACGAAAACGCCCGGGCCTTCAAAGAGAGAGGATTCCAGCATGGGCTCCACCAGCACCTGGTTGATGGCGAGCAGCTGGTTGTTCTCGTCGCCGTAGTAGTAGTAGTCGTTGTTGGTGGTGCCGGTGCCGGTGCTGTTGCTGTTGCCGTTGCCCCCGGGGTCGTCCGCCACCGCCGCCACCAGCAGCGTCTCGTCCACCAGGTAGTTCTTGAGGACGCCCGGGAGGCCCCCCCCGAAAAAGTCCCACAAGTCGACGAGGGCGTCGCGGGGAATGGCCACGCCCGTGATCCCGTCGCTCCGGGTGTGCCCCTCCATC
Source organism: Pseudo-nitzschia multistriata (assembly GCA_900660405.1). Lineage (NCBI taxonomy): Eukaryota > Bacillariophyta > Bacillariophyceae > Bacillariales > Bacillariaceae > Pseudo-nitzschia > Pseudo-nitzschia multistriata. The sequence goes on from CAACVS010000569.1 coordinate 94,930, forward strand.
GTGGCGGCGTCGTAGTAGGGACAGACGGTGTCCTCGGGGTCGAGGTCCCYCTCCTCCTTCCACAGGAGGTCGTTGAGGATGTTCCTGACGGTCGTCTCGAAAAAGATCGGGACGGCGATCGGCAGGCCCACAAAGAGGCCCGTCAGCAGGTCGACAAAGGGGCTGCCGCTGCCGCCGCCGTTGCTGCTGCCTCCCGGGGGGGCCTCCCCCCCGGCCCGGAGCAGGACGGGGGCCAGGACGGACCCGAAGCGGACGCCAATGGCCAGGATCTCGAGGTGGTCCAGGACCGACCGGAAACAGGGCATCAGGTACCCCCCGCCGGGGTCCAGGAAAGCCCCGAGGGGAAAGKCYAGGAGSCGKTCCGGAACCAGGTCCATCCTCACCGGGAGGTCCCAGAAGACCGCGTCCTCGAAGGGGAGGGCRACCACCGAGGTGGCACCGGTTCCGCTGTTGCTCCCGCTCTGYTCGGTAAACTCGAGCTCGATGACCAGCCTRCGGAGGGAGAAGGAGTTCTGGATGACCGTTTCGGGGTCGACCGTTTCGTCGCYCTCCTCCTCCGGCTCCGAAACMCCACCGTCGTCCGGGACCCCACCGGAAGARCCCCCTTCCCCGGGACCCGAAGGAAAGGGCGTCGGCCTCAGCAGGTCCGACTCGTAAAAGGTGTCAAAGCCCTTGGCCCGGACCGTCGTCACGTTGACCGAGACGGCCGTGGCTCCCGCTCCGACCTCCAGCAGGTAGCCACCGTCGATGGAAAACTCCAGGTAGGGCTCGTCGTCGGAGGGGTCCCTCGGCAGGAAGGATTGCATCAGGCCGTTGATGGCTAGGCCCGTGGTGGGTTTGTCTCCGGTTTCTGTTTCGTCTCCAAAGTCGTCGTCTCTGGGTTCGCCGTGATCTTCGCCGTCCGTCTCCGACTCGGCGCCGAGGTAGGCCAAAAGCTGCTGGATGGCGTCCGAGACGATCGAGGTTTCGGCCGTGGAAGGATCCAGGTAGTGGGTGAGGTTCAGGTAGGGACTTCTAGTGCTAGCGGTGGCTCCAGGGTCCGTTTGGGCGCAACACCCCAACGGAAGCAGCAAGGGCAGCAAGAGAAGGGAGAGTGCCCGCATGCTTCGTTTCGTTTCGTTTTGTTTCGTTTTAATGTGTGCAAGGTGCCAAAATTCGTGTCGTCTATCGATAGTTCTACAGCTGCAAGAGTGCTACTCGTAGTTTCGTGGGGAGCAATTCGCTGGCGTTCGCACTTGTCCTTATTCTTGTGCTTGTGCTTATTCTTGTGCTTATTCTTGTGCTTATTTTTGTGCTTGTGCTTGAACTCGCAGTCGCAATCACACCCGTGCTTGTAGTTTCTACTTTGGTTGTTCCTCTTCCTGTTTCTGCCCCTGTTGCTTTGTGTTGTGTTGCGTTGCGTTGTGTTGCGTTGCGTTGCGTTGTGTTGCCTCGGTCCTATCTACAACATTCCCAAACGAGTCGTTGGCGCATCCAAGAGAGTTTTCGCTCAACGCTTTGTCTTGAGAACTGTTATGCTAGTCGCAACAAGGAAT